>JAJPUD010000996.1:286998-327365 GCA_023553655.1 Myrmecobius fasciatus | reverse complement strand
CATATAGTACTGTTGTTGCCGTGTATAATGATCTCCTGATTCTGCTCATTTCACTCAGCATCAGTTCATGCAAGTCTCTCCAGGCCTCTCTGAAATCCAGATGAGTAGCTTTTCAAAGAGGCAGGTGAATTAGAGACCAAATTGCCAATATTCAGTGGGTTATGGAGAAATCAAGGGAATTTCAGAAAAAAAAATTATCATTGACTATACTAAAGTCTTGATTTGTGTGAATCAAAACAAAATATAGTAAGTCCTCGGAGAGATTAGACTTCCAGATCAATTTACTTCTCTCCTGAGAAACATATATGTTGATCAAGAAGCAACAGAAATAGGAGGCGGAGCCAAGATGGCAAACTGCAGACATCATTCTCTGTGAGCTCCTGAGGCCTTGACTCAGACCCAGATAAATTGAGCCTCCGAACTGGTTCTGGAGTGAGGGCTCCATCAAACACTTGGAGTACAACGCACTTCTATCAAAAATCTATTTTGAAAGAACTCCGGAGACGGTCAGTTTCAGATGGGCAGGGGATCGAACACCTCTCAGCGCTCAGACACCAGTGCTCAGAAGCCAGCATGCCCTGGGCGAAAGATAGGGCTGGGACAGAGCTGCGGATTTTAGGCACCCGGGAAGTCCCTGGATGATGCTTGGGCCACTTTGCTTTGTTTGTGGGCAGGTGCTTTGGCAGATCTGCCTTTGGTAAAGGGTGGATTGAGAGCAGCTGAAAGCATGGTCCTAGTGCGGATCTAGCCGACCAGCCACACACCGGAAGTCAACTCGGCAACCTGCTCCAGGGCAAATTGAAATTGCGGCAGAATTCCCTGCTGGTGATTCAGACCTCAGTTCAAAAACATGAGCAAGAAGCAGAAGAGAGCTCCTACCATAGACAGCTTTTACGGAGAGAAAGTAGGGCACTCCCTAGATCCTGAGGTTCTGAAAATAATCCCAGAGGAAGTCACAAAGGTGGACATGAGCTGGTCCCCTTTTCAGAAGGCTTTCCTAGAAGATTGCATAAAGAATCTCAAAAGAGAATTAGAAGAAGAATGGGAAAATAAATTGAGATCAGTGCAAGAAGAAAATATCACCCTGCAACAGAGATGTGAAAAACTGGAAAACAAGACTGGTGAATTGGAAAAAGACAACAATTCAATGAAAAACAAAACTGTTGAATTGGACAAAGTCACCAACTCACTGGAAAATAAAAATAGTGAATTGGAAAAAGATAACAATTCACTGAAAAACAAAATTAGTGAATTGGAAAAAAACAACAATTTCACTGAAAAATAAAACTGGCAAAATAGAAAAAGAATGCAATGAACCAAAAAATTCAATTGGCCAGCTAAAGGAGCTAAAAAAGATAACTGAAGGAAATAATACCTTAAAAATTAAAATTGAACAAATAGAAATGAATGACTCAATAAGACTTCAAGAATCAGTCAAACAAAAACAAAAAAATGAAAAAATAGAAGAAAATAAGAAATATCTCCTAGAAAAAACAACTGACTTGGAAAACAGATCCAGGAGAGACAATATAAGGATTATTGGACTCCCTGAAAGCCTCAATGAAAAAAAGGACCATGATGCTATCTTCCAGGAAATCATGAAAGAAAATTGCCCTGATGTTTTAGAATCAGAAGGCAAAATTGGCATTGAAAGAATTCACCGATCACCTCCTGAAAGAAACCCCAAAATTAAAACCCCAAGGAACAACGTGGCCAAATTTCAGGACTATCGCACCAAGGAAAAGATATTGCAAGCAGCTAGGAAAAAAACAGTTCAAATATTGAGGAACTGTCATTAGAATTACACAAGATCTGTCAGCTTCCACATTAAAGGATCTAAGAGCCTGGAATCAGATATTCCAAAAGGCAAAAGATCTTGGATTACAGCCAAGAATAAGCTATCCAGCTAGAATGAGCATTATCTTCCAGGGAAGAAGATGGTCATTCAATGATACAGGAGAATTTCATCTATTTCTAATGAAAAGAACAGATGTGAACAAAAAATTTGATCTCCAAACACAGAACTCTAGAGAAGCATAAAATGGTAAAAAGGAAAGAACTCTTGAGAACTATATCTCTACTATGGGTATCCTTAATGAATGGGGGTATAATTTGATTTTACTTTGATAATAATGGAAAAGAAATTAGAGGTGGAAGGGATATCATACTGTAAAAAAAGGGGGGAGGAGGTAAAATAAAGTAAAAAAAAGAGTAAAATAAGGCAAAGTCTCATGAAGAGACATAGAAAATCTAATATAATTGAGGGAAAGAAGGGAGGGTGATTAGTATTGTGTAAATCTTACTATCATTAGATTGGGCTCTAAAAGAGTATATCAGACACATTTGGTTTCAAAGAAAACTTGGCCTTCCTTATAGGGAAGTATGAGGGAAAAGAGGAAAAGAAAGGGATAAACTAATAGAAGGATTAGGGGAAAGGTGTAAAAAAGAGGGAGGGTTCTAAAGGGGGGAGGACTGTTAGAGGGAGGTGGTCATCAAAAACAAAATACTGGGGAGGGGCGAAGGGAGTAAGGGAAAAGGGAAGAGAAAAATATAACTTTGGGTAAATAAGATGGCAGGAAATATAGATACAGTTATTTTAACTGTGAATGTGAATGGGATGAACTCTCCCATAAAATGGAAGAGGATAGCAGACTGGATTAAAAACCAGACTCCAACAATATGTTGTTGACAAGAAACACATCTAAAACATAGAGATACATACAGAGTGAAGGTAAAGGGCTGGAGCAGAATCTTTTATGCTTCAGGTGAACAAAAAAAAAGCAGGGGTATCAATCTTTATCTCAGATCAAGTAAAAGTAAAAATAGATCTAATTAAAAGAGATAAGGAAGGAAACTATATTTTACTAAAGGGTACCACAGACAATGAAGTAGTATCAATACTAAACATATATGCACCAAGTGGTATAGCATCCAAATTCCTAGAGGAGAAACTTACAGAGATGCAAGGAGAAATAGACAGTAAAACTATACTAGTGGGGGATCTCAACCTTGCTCTCTCACAATTAGATAAATCAAACCACAAAATAAATAAGAAAGTAGTTAGGGAGGTAAACAAAATGTTAGAAAAGTTAGGTATGATAGATCTATGGAGGAAATTGAATGGCGATAGAAGGGAGTATACTTTTTTCTCAGGGATTCATGGAACATATACGAAAATTGATCATGTGTTAGGGCACAAAAACCTCAAAATCAAATGCAGAAAAGCAGAAATAGTAAATGCATCCTTTTCAGATCATGATGCAATAAAACTCACATGTAATATAAGGCCAGGAGAAAATAGAGCAAAAGTTATTTGGAAATTAAATAATCTAATCCTGAAGAATGAATGGGTGACAGAGCAAATTATAGACACAATCAATAATTTCATCCAGGAGAATGACAATAATGAGACAACATAACAAAATTGGTGGGATACAGCCAAAGCGGTTATAAGGGGTAACTTTATATCTCTAGATGCTTATAATTAGGAATTACTTTGCCCAACTTTATGCCAATAAATTTGATAATCTAAATGAAATGGAGGAATATCTACAAAAATATAGATTGCCCAGGTTAACAGAAGAGGAAATAAATTATTTAAATAGCCCCATTTTAGAAAAAGAAATAGAACAAGCTATTAATCAACTCCCTAAGAAAAAATCTCCAGGGCCAGATGGTTTACATGTGAATTCTACCAAACATTCAAAGAACAATTAATTCCAGTACTATACAAACTATTTGAAAAAATAGGGACAGAAGGTATACTACCAAATTCCTTCTATGATACTGATAGCTAAACCAGGTAGGGTGAAAACAGAGAAAGAAAACTATAGACCCATGTCCCTAATGAATATTGATGCAAAAATTTTAAATAAGATTTTAGCAATGAGACTACAGAAAGTTATCCCCAGGATAATACACCATGACCAAGTAGGATTTATACCAGGAATGCAGGGCTGGTTCAATATCAGGAAAACTATCAGCATAATCCATTATATTGATAACCAAACTAACAAAAACCATATGATTATCTCAATAGATGCAGAAAAAGCCTTTGATAAAATCCAACACCCATTCCTATTAAAAACACTAGAGAGTATAGGAATAAATGGGTTTTTTTCCTTAAAATAATTAGTAGTATCTACTTAAAACCATCAGCAAGCATCATATGTATTGAAGACAAACTAGAACCATTCCCAATAAGATCAGGAGTGAAACAAGGCTGCCCACTGTCACCATTACTATTTAATATTGTCTTAGAAATGTTAGCTTTGGCAATAATGAAGAAAAAGAGATAAAAGTAATTAGAGTAGGTAATGAAAAAACCAAATTATCACTCTTTGCAGATGACATGATGGTATACTTAGAGAACCCTAGAGACTCAACTAAAAAACTACTAGAAACAATTCACAACTTTAGCAAAGTTGCAGGATTTAAAATTAATCCACATAAATCATCAGCATCTTTATATATTACCAACAAATTTCAGCAGCAAGAGATACAAAAAGAAATTCCATTCAAAATAACGGATGATAGCATAAAATATTTGGGAATCTATCTGCCAAGAAAAAGTCAGAAACTATACGAACTAAACTACAAAACACTTTCCACACAAATAAAATCAGACCTAGTCAATTGGAAAAACATTAAGTGCTCATGGGTAGGCTGAGCTAATATAATAAAAATGACAATACTACCCAAACTAATTTACTTATTTAGTGCCATACCAATCAAACTCCCAAGAAATTATTTTACAGATCTAGAAAAAATAGTAGCAAAGTTCATTTGGAAGAACAAAAGGTCAAGAATTTCAAGGGAATTAATAAAAAAAAGGCAGATGAAGGTGGCCTTGCTGTACCAGATCTAAAACTATATTATAAAGCCGCGGTCATCAAAACCATTTGGTACTGGCTGAAAAATAGAGCAGTCGATCAGTGGCATAGGATAGGATATCAGGATAATCTAGATAATAACTTTAGCAATTTAGTGTTTGATAAACCCAAAGACCCCAGCTTTTGGGATAAGTACTCACTATTCAGCAAAAACTGCTGGGAAAATTGCAAACTAGTGTGGAAGAAATTAGGACTGGACCCACACCTAACACCACACACCAAGATAAAATCTAAATGGGTTCATGATCTAGATATAATGAGTGATATTGTAATCAAATTAGAGTAACATAGGATAGTTTACTCCTCAGACCTGTGGAGATGGAATAAATTTATGTCCAAAGAAGATCTGGAACTCTTAATTGAACACCAGATAGATAATTTTGATTATATTAAGTTAAAAAGTTTCTGTACAAATAAAACTAATGCAGATAAGATTAGGAGGGAAGCATCAAATTGGGAAATCATCTTTACATTTAAGGATTCTGATAAAGGTCTCATCTCTAAGATATATAGAGAATTGTCTCATATTTATAAGAATTCAAGCCATTCTCCAATTGATAAATGGTCAAAGGATATGAACAGACAATTTTCAGATGATGAAATTAAAAGTATTTATAGTCATACGAAAAGGTGCTCCAAATCACTATTGATCAGAGAAATGCAAATTAAGACAACTCTGAGGTACCACTACACACCTGTCAGATTAGCTAAAATGACAGGAAAGGATAATGACAGTGTTAGAGGGGATGTGGGAAGGCTGGGACACTGATGCATTGTTGGTGGAACTGTGAATGGATCCAGCCATTGTGGAGAGCAATTTGGAGCTATGCTCAAAAAGTTATCAAACTGTTCATACTCTTTGACCCAGCCTTGTTTCTATTGGGCTTATATTCCAAAGAGATCTTAGAGGAGGGAAAGGGCCCCACATGTGCAAGAATGTTTGTGGCAGCTCTTTTTGTAGTGGCTAGAAACTGGAAACTGAAGGGATGCCCATCAATTGGAGAGTGGCTGAATAAATTATGGTATATGAATGTTATGGAATATTATTGTTCTGTGAGAAACGACCAGCAGGATGATTTCAGAGAGGCCTGGAGAGACTTGCATGAACTGATGATGAGTGAAGTGAGCAGAACCAAGAGATCATTATTTTTTTTATTAATACTTTTTATTTGCAAAACATATGTATGGGTAATTCCTAAACATTAACCTTTACAAAGCTTTCTGTTACAAATTTTTCCCCCTACTCCCCACCCCTCCCCTAGATGGCAGGATATCCACTACATGATAATTCTGTTAGAATACTTAAGAAATCGAATATATGTATAGTTATTACCACACATCATTTTTTGTGCAGGAGAAATCGTATCTACAAGAAAGAATAATCCAATAAAGGAAATACAATGCAAGCAAACCTCAACAGAGAACATGAAAATGTTATGTTGTGGTCCACATTTCACATCCCTCTCTCTGGGTATATATGGCTCTCTTCACTGAACAATTGGAACTGGTTTGAAGCATTTCATTGTTGAAGAGAGTCGTGTCCATTAGAACTGATCCTCATATAGTATTGTTGTTGCCGTGAATAATGATCTCCTGGTTCTGCTCACTTCACTGAGCATCAGTTCATGCAAGTCTCTCCAGGCCTCTCTGAAATAGTCCTGCTGGTCGTTTCTTACAGAGCAATAATATTCCATAACATTCATATACCATAATTTATTCAGCCACTCCAGGAGATCATTATTCACAGCAACAACAATACTATATGATGATCAGTTATGATGGACATGGCGTTCTTCAACAATGAAATGCTTCAAACCAGTTCCAATTGTTCAGTGAAGAAAGCCATATACACCCAGAGAGAGGGATGTGAAATGTGGACCACAACATAACATTTTCATGCTCTCTATTGATGTTTGCTTCCATTGTATTTCCTTTATCTGATTATTCTTTCTTGTAGATACAATTTTTCCTGCACAAAAATGATGTGTGGAAATATATTCATTTTGTCAAGTATTTTAGCATAATTAACATGTAGTGGATATCCTACCATCTAAGGGAGGGGTGGGGAGTAGGGGGGGAAATTTTGTAACAGAAAGCTTTGTAAGGGTTAATGTTGAAGAATTACCCATACATGTGTTTTGCAAATAAAAAGTATTAATAAAAATAAAAATTAAAAAAATCAAAGCAAAACAAAAAAGTTAAAAAAACCAACAGAAATAAATATGGAACAATTGATTGGTTAAAATTGGAAAAGGACAAGAAGGCTATATATTTTTACCTTATTTATTTAACTTTTTGAAGTGGGCCATGTGAATTACCAGGCAGGATGAATCAAAAGCTAGAATTAAGGTTGCTGGGAGAAATATCAATATCTTAGATATGCAAATGATACTACTCTGATGGTAGAAAGGGAAGAATTAAGAAGCTTCTTGATGAGAGTGAAAGAAGAGAATGTAAAAGTTGACTTGAAGCTTAACATCAAAAAACTGAGATCTTGGCAACTGTTCTCATTTCCTGGTAACTAGAGAAGAAATGGAAGCATTATCAGAGTTCATATTCTTAGGCTCATAGACCATTGTAGATGGTTCCTTGGTGCCAGTTCCTTGAAAGAAAAACTATGGCAAATACAGACAGTATATGAAAAAGAAAAAACACTTTGCTAATAAAGGTGTCTATAGTCAAAACTCTAGATTTGTAGTAACAATGTATGGATGTAAGCTTGGCCTTAAAGGAAGTTTAAGTACTCTAAAATTAATATTTTTGAATTGTGATTCTGGGGAAGACTTTTGCGAATCCCCTGGACAACAGAGATAAAATCAGTCAATACCTAAAGAAATTACCTGAGACTATTCATTGGAAAATCAATTACTGAAGCTGAAGCTTAAATACTTTGGCTACATAATGGGAAAATAGGATGCATTGCAAAAAAAACTAAAAGTTGGAAAGGATTGAAAGCAAAAGGAAGAGGGGGAAGTAGAAGATGGGATAAATAAATAACATCATGGAAGGAATAGACAGTCATTGGGAGATAGTGAAGGACAGAAGGATCTAGCATGCTATGGTCCATGGGGTCACAAAGAGTCAGATGTGATTGAATTACTGAACAACAACAAAACCTCTCAGATTGTTGTGAAGATCAAATGAGTAACACATTTGTAATTTCAAAGCCCTATGTCAATAAAAGTCATTATGGTTATCATTACATAATGATGGTAGAGTAACAAATATAAAACCTTTTCTTTAGGCAGTTTGCTTGAACTTTGCTTGAAAAGGGGAATGGAGGATTAGGTTGATGCTAATATTAATTTTACAATGTAATTTACATAGTGTCAGTGTTCAATAAATATTACCAAGCAACAGATTATGATGAGAAATTATTTCCATGAGGTTCTGTGACCTACATACTCACAGAACTCTCAGAAGAATTGGAAGGGATCTTAGATGTCATCTAGTTAAAGATGAAGATTTTTAAGATAAGGAAACAGAGGTTCAGAAACATGTAATTGATCCACTCTCACTATAGAGCTGGGATTAAAACCCAAATAGTCCATTCTCACTGGACACTGAGAATAGGTAATGATTGGTTAACTAGATAAGTTAAATCTTGTAATAGTTAACTGGCTAATAAGTCACTTCTCCCTGACAGGATTGTTATAGTTTGTTATTCAACTCCATTTGGGGTTTTCTTGACAGAGATATTTGAGTGTTTTATCATTTCCTTCACCAGTTCATTTTACAGATGAGGAAATCAGGGTGAAGTAAGTTGCCCAAGATCACATAGCCATATTTGAACTCAGGAAAATCAGTCTTCCTGATTCCAGGCCCGGTACTTGATTCACTGTGCTACCTAAGTGCCCATACCTCCCAAATCATGCATTTTCAAAACTTCCTTATTTCTATCAAGAGCATGACTACCTTTTCAATTACCCAGAATTACAACCTAGCACCTTCCCAGGTTCCTCATTCTTGTTCACATACATATCAAGTCAGTTGCCAAAACTTGTAATTTCAACTTCTGCAACATCTTTCACATCTGTTCTCTTCATTTCATCTTTATGGCCATCACTTTACTCTACCCTTATTATCTCTCACTTCTTGTAATAGCTCTGCCATCTCCACATAGCTAACTAGAATGATTTTATTAAAGTACATCTCTCAATTCTAGGCTAGAGCCAAGATGGCAGAGTGAAGCTAGGAAGCAACTGAAGCTCTCCCATTTTTTTAAAAAACCACATGAAACTAAGCCTCTAAACAGAGAATGACAGAATTAAGCCACTCTGCATCTCAAGATAGGTTGGAAGAACTTCAAGAAAGGGAAGTCTTACTGGGGTGAAAGAAGTGTTTAGTCCAGTTTAGATGGTGTCTGGGAAAGCCAGTGAGAGGATCTTAATCATAGAAGATCAGCAACTGAGACCCTTAATCCTGACTTAGAAGTGAAGTAGACCGGGGGCAGCCACCAGTACAAGCCCAGAAGGCAAGTTCTGGAAAACCAGACTGTTTGCTAGAAGAGCAAATAGGGATACCCTCTGCTGTAAGCAAAACACTAAATCCAAGGGACTGCTGTGCTCAGTGCCAAGATTCAGAGCTGCACAAGAAGTTTTGGAAAGCACTCCTTTTACTCCAGGAGCAGAGCTCAATCTTAAAAGGCACACAAAATAAATAAATAAATAAAAAGGAAAGAAAATGAGCAAAAAACAAAAAAGAACATTAACCATAGAAAGCTACCATGGTGATGGAGAAGACCAATACAACAATTCAGATAAGGATAAAATGTCCACAGAGTTAACCTCAAAGAGTAATATAAATTATTCTCAAGCCCAAAAAATACTGCAAACTGCCAGCAAAAACAAATCAAGTATCAAGTAATAGCAGTCAGGATTGCCCAGGACCTGGCAACTTCTACAATAAAGGATCAAAGGGCCTAAAATACTATATTTCATAATGCAAAGGACCTTAATTAGCTACCCAGCAAGACAGCATCATCGTTCAGGGGAGAAGATGGATCTATAATGAAATAATAAACTTTTGATTAAAATTAATTAAAATCAACTAAAATTTAATTTTAAAATGTTTGATCTTCAAACACAGTACTCAAAAAAAACATAGAAAAGTAAATGGGGAATTTACATATATATATATATATACACATATATAATTTAAAGATAAACTATTTATATCTCTAGATGGGAAAATGATATCTGTAACTCTTGAGACCTGTATCTGTTACTGGGGCAATTGGAGGGGGCATACATAGATGGAAGGTCTGGTTGTGATCAGACTCAGAGGTAATAATATCAAAGAAAAAGATATTGAGTGAAAAAGGATTGTACTAGAACAAAAGGAAAGTTGAGATAGAATGGGACAAATTAGAAGAAGCACAAAAGGCATATTACAAGAGAGGGAAGGGGGAGAGGGGAATGATCTCATCAGTTTGGGATACATGGAATAAAACTCATTTGGGTATAGAAATTTATCTTACCCCATAAAGAAGTAGGAAGAGAAAGGGAAAATAAAAGGGAAGAGATGGATAGAAGAGACAGCAGAAACACTAAGAGAAAAGGGTAAGAGAAGGGAGAAAGTGTGATAAAAGGGAGGACAGGTAGAGAGTGAGGTGGGTTAGAAACACAACACTATTAAGGGTGGAAAGAGAGAACAAAAGTATATACAGGGGAGAAAATAGGATAGAGGGATCTATAGAGATGGTTAGCATAACTATGAATGTGAATGGGATGAATTTTCCCATAAAACTGAAGTGAATAGCAAAGTGGATTAAAAAACAGAATTCTGGCTCCCTTTTCCCAGAGCCTGCTTCTGGACAAAAATGTTAAGATGATTCCTTAAGATTTTTCATTATTAAATTTTCCTCAATACCCAGGGAGGTTAATAGGATCCTAGAAAACCTAGATATGATAGACCTCTGAAGAAAATTGAATAGGGACAGGAAAGGAATACCTTTTTCTCAGCAGTATATGGCACCTTCATGAAAACTGATCAAGTATTAAGGCATAAAAACTTCACAGTCAAATGCAGAAAGGCAGAAATAGTAATGCTTCCTTTACAGACCACAATGAAATAAAAATTATATTCAATTAAGGGCCAGAGAAAAATAGACTAA
Source organism: Myrmecobius fasciatus (assembly GCA_023553655.1). Lineage (NCBI taxonomy): Eukaryota > Metazoa > Chordata > Mammalia > Dasyuromorphia > Myrmecobiidae > Myrmecobius > Myrmecobius fasciatus. The sequence continues at coordinate 316,358 of JAJPUD010000996.1, read as the reverse complement.
AAACCAATTGCAAATTAAATAATCTAAATCTAAAGAATGAGTGGGTCAAGCAACAAATTAAAGAATCAATAATTTCATCCAGGAAAATGACAAAAATGAGATAGCATATCTAAACCTATGGAATACAGTCAAAGCAGTTCTTAGGGAAAAAAATTATATCTTTAAATAGTTATATGAATAAAATGGAGAACGAGAAGATCAATGAATTGGCCATGCAACTAAAAAAGCTAGAAAAAGAAGAAATTAACTACCATCAATTAAATACCAAATTGAAATTCTGAAACTTAAAGGAGATGTTAATAAAATTGAAACTAAGAAAACTATTGAGCTAATTAATAAAACTAAGGGATGGTTTTATGGTAAAAACAACAAAATGGATAAATTTTGGTTAATTTGATTAGAAAAATAAAGAAAAAAAAACAAATTACCAGCCTCAAAAATGAAAAGAGTGAACTTACCACCAATGAAAAAGAAATTAAAGCAATAATTAGAAGCTATTTTTCCCAACTGTAAGCCAGTAAATCTAACAATGTAATTTAAATGGATGAATATTTACAAAAATATAAATTGCCCAAATTGACAGAAGAAAAAATAAATTACTTAAATAACCCCATTTTAGAAAAAGAAATTGAACAAGCCATCAATGAACTCTTTAAGAAAAATATCTCTAGGGTCATATGGATTTACAAGTGAATTCTACCAAACATTTAAAGAACGTTTAATTCCAATACTATGCAAACTTTTGGAAAAAATAGGTAAAGAAGAAGTCCTGCCAAATTCCTCCTATGACACAAATATGGTATTGATACCTAAAACAGGAAGAGCCAAAACAGATAAAGAAAATTATGAACCAATCTCCCTAATAAATATTGATGCAAACATTTTAAATAAAACGTTATTTTATTTTTATTATTAAGTAAAGAGATTACAGCAACTTATCAGCAAGATAATACACTAAGACCAAGTGGGATTTGTATTAGTAATATAGGGTTGGTACAATAGCAGCAAAACTATTGCCATAAATGACCACATCAATAACAAAACTAACAGAAATCATATGAAACGGAACAGAAAACCTTAATAGAAGCAGAAAAAGCTTTTGACAAAATACAGGATCCTTTCCTATTAAAAACATTAGACAGCATAAGAATAGAGTTTTCCTTAAAATAAGCAGCATTTATCTAAAACCATCAGCAAGAATTGTTTTTAATGGAGAGAAGCTGAACACATTCCCAATAAGATCAGGCGTGAAACAAGGTTGCCTATTATCACCACTATTATTCAACATTGTACTAGGAATGTTGTCTTTAGCAATAAGAAAAAAAAATTAAAGGAATTAGAATAGGCAATGAGAAAATAAAACTATTACTCTTTGCAGATGATATGATGATATACTTAATGATAGAGAATTATTCAAAAATCTACTTGAAAGAATTAGCAGCTTTAGCAAAGTGGTGGAATATAAAATAAATCCACAGAAATCATCAGCATTTCTATATGTTAGTGACAAAGCTTAGCAGCAAAAGATAGAAAGAGAAATTCCATTTAAAATAACTATAGACTGTATTACAGTGCAGGGAAGATTGTTTACTTACTGTATACACATATAATACTGTACTCTCTCTATTCCATTGCAGATTTATTATACATTACAAGGTAATATTGCTAGAATTTCTCATTGTATATATCTGAAATTTTGCAAAATGCAACATGTTGTTATATTATGCATCTTTGGAATTTTGAAGAATAGATTTTTTTATTTTGATGGTGTGATGAGAAACTGTTTTTAAAAACATACATTGGAAACTGAAACTATATATAAAACTTTTGGGGTTTGTTTTTGGATTTTAGCAATAAAGTCATATGAACTGAGAATGCATTGAAGAAAATAAAGTAACTATAGACAAAATAAAATTTTGGGTTGTCTACCTGATAAGACACACCCAAGAAGTATATGAATATAATTATAAAACACTTCTCATGCAAATAGAGTCTGATCTAAACAATTGGGAAAACATCAATTGGGAAAATCATAATTCTACCTCAATTGGTCTACTTGTTTAGTGCCATACCAATTATTTTGCCAAAAATTTATTTTATAGAGTTAGTAAAAAAAATAACAATTTATCTGGAAGAATCAAAAGTCAAGAATATAAAGGGAATTAATTGGAAAAAAAAAATACAATGTATGGTGGCCTAGCAGTATTGCACCTAAAGCTAAATTATAAAGCAGCAGTCATCAGAACCATTTAGTATTGGCTAAAAAAGAGTGGTAGATGAGTGGAATAGATTACCTACACATGACACAATAATCAATGACTATAGTAAACTAGTATTTGATAAACCCCAAAATTATAGCTTCTGGGATAAGAACTCACTGTTTCACAATAATTACTGAGAAAAGTGGAAAATAATATGTCAGAAACTTGGCATAGATCTACATCTCACAACCCACACCAAAATAAGGTCAAAATGGATACATGATTTGGGCTTTAAGGCGAACACTATAAACAAATTAGGAGAACAAGGAATAATTTATCTATCAGATCTTTGGAGAAGGGAGGAATTTATGACCAAGAACTAGAAAATATTATGAAATGCAAAATGGACAACTTTGATTAAATTAAATTAAAAAATTTCTGCAACAACAAAACCAACACAAACAAAATTATAAAAGAAGTACAAAGGGAAAACTTTTTTATAGCCTGTGTTTCTAATAAAGGCCTCATTTCTAAAATATATGAAGAACTGTATCAAATTAATAAGAATATAAGTCATTCCCCAATTGATAAATGATCAAAGGATATGAACAATTTTCAGATGATGAAATTAAAGCCATCTTTAGTCATATGAAAAGATGCTCTAAATCACTATTGATTAGAGAAATGTAAATTAAAACATCTCTGAGGTATCACCTCACAACTCTTAGATTGATTAAGATGACAGGAAAAGATAATAATAAATGTTGGAGGGGACATGGGAAACTAGGACACTACTGCATTGCTGATAGTTATGAAATGATACAATCATTTTGAAGAGCAATTTGGAACTATGCCCAAAGGGCTATAAAACTGTGCATATCCTCTGTTCCAGCAATGCTACTACTGGGTCTGTATCCCAAGGAAATCATAAAAGAAGAAAAAGAATGTTTTTAGTAGCTCTTTTTGTGGTGGCAAAGGATTGGAAAGTGAGTAGATGCCCATGGGAATGGCTAAATAAATTATGACATTTGAAAGTAATGGAATATTATTGTTCTGCAAAAAAATTATGAACTAGCTGATTTTAGAAGGACATGGAAAAGATTTACATGAATTGATGCTGAGTGTGATAACTAGAACCAGGAATACTACGTACACAGTTACAGAAAGATTGTGGGATGATCAAATATGAAAGACTTGGTTTTTCTCACCAATTCAGTGATCCAAGGCAATCCCAATAAACTCTGGATAGAAAACGCCATTTGCATACAGAGAGAGAACTATGGAGAATGAATGTAAATCAACATATGTTATGTTCACTTCTTTTTTCTCTTTCTTCTGCTTTTTTCCTCTCATAGTTTTTCCCTTTTGTTCAGATTTTTCTCTCCTAATTTGATTAATAAAGAAATGTGTACTTCAAAATAATAATAATAATCTATATGTATAAACATAAAAAAAGAAAAGAATAAAGGAAATTGGAAATGGGGGAAAAAATAAAATCTAAAGATGTGTCAAATGGAGAAATAAAGGTGTTTAGCTTTTAATAAAAATAATAAAATGCTATAGGAAAAAAAAAAACTCAGCTCTGATCATGTAACACTCCCTATTCAACAAAACTCCACTGCCTCCCTATTACCTCAGGGATCAAATGCAAAGTATTCCAGAAGTGTAATTAATATCTTGAAACTACACTAAGACTTTTGAACTCAGCTATTTGGCATTTAAAGTCCTAAACTATCTTTCCAGTCTTAGTACACATTACTTCCATTTATAATCCTTACTATTCCTCACGTAAGAAATACCAATTTCATTCTCTGAACCTTTACATAAGCTGTCCTCGATGCTAGAGATGTGTCCCCATTCTTACCTCTACTTCTTCAAATCTCTATCCACTTTTAGGAATCAGTTGAAGTTTCAGCTTCTACATGAAGCTTTCTCTGAACTCTCTAGTTTCTAGTGAGTACCCACCTCCTCTATCACCTGATATGTTTTTTGCTTGTATAGATCTACATATATATGTTTCCTCTCCTAATAAAATTAAAGCTTGTCAAAGTCAAATACTGTTCCATATTTCTTTGTACTCTCGAGGCTAGAAGAATACCTAGCATATCAATACCATAGCACTCAATCACTAATAGATGCTTGTTCATTGAGCATAATTTTAAGCATTCCTTAAGGGATAGAATATTAATTTTTGAAATGTTTATTCTGATAATTTTGATCATTTTCCCCCAAACATATTATGAAAGGCAGCTAGAGGGACCAGTTGAAAGAGTACTGGACCTAGAGTTAGGAAGAACTGAGTTCAAATACAGTATCAAGCATGTATTAATTGTGTGGCTTTATTACTGATATTTTGGCTGAGTCCAGTTTTAGAAGTAATAGCCTCTAGTTTCAACAAATATTAATCAGTACAGAGATGAAGAGATAGGATAGTATAGAGATAAAGGGATAGGAGAGGGGAGTCAAGCCACTTCTCAACATTTTAAATGGGAATTAAGAAAGTCCTAATTAATTTTACTAAAATTGTGCCTTGTAAAACCAAAGATGATTGGAATCAGGAAAGATAAGATCTGGGGGAAAATGATGAAGAAAATTTGATTCCCATATCATCCTACCCTGTGTCCCTAAGCCCATAGGACCCAATAGAATACATGATGAGAAAATATGATCTGAGCACATTTGGCTTCTTCAGAGTCTTATATTCCAGGGTTCAATTTTCAAAAATCATCCCAAACCTGAAATCACAACCAAAAAATGTCAAATGAATAGAGAGTGATGCATGATAACAAGAAAAAGGGTCTCCCTAAAAAGTTTAATGGAGTCCAGTGGGAGTTTGGCCAAAATGAGTGCTATAGAGTCAAGTCTCTTGTTCAATAGATGTTGGAGAAGGGAAGACAAATAACCTGCTCAATTCCTTGTGAAGTACACTACGTAGTATAAAAAATGCATTTACAGAAAAAGAGAGTTTTTCTGTTGCAGATCTCTAATTAACTCATGACTGTACTGTCCACTATCTCTAGACAAATTATCTTCAGATATTGTTCATATAGCCTCATAATGGAGAAATCACTGTACTGGGAGCCCAGGGACCTGTATTCACAAAACCATAGACAAGCTATTTAATGTAACTCTCAGTTTCCCTATCTGTAAAATGGGGATTATAACATATGCTTTGTCTATTTCACAGAATTATTGTAAGAATTGAGAGATAATGTGAATGATATACTTTGAAATTTTCAAAGTGCTATATAAATGGGAAGTATAAGTATAATCATTGTTATAATAACTGACATTTATTTTATGGCTTCCGGTTTACAAAAAAGTTTGTGTGTGTTATTTCATTTTATCCTCACAACAAGCCTAAGCAGCAAGTACAACAGAAGTTCTCATTTTAATTTATGGATAAAAATACTGATGCTGAGAAAAAATAGATACTTTTTCCATAATCACACAATTAACAAATGTTAGAAGTAGGATTTGAAGCAAAGTCTCTTCTCATAACAAGTCTAAAATTTTTCCATTATTCTACTTAGTTACAATCTCCTTTATTTATCCTTCATGATAAAAAAAAAATACATTAGGTGACTTAATGAAGTGCTCTGCCCTCATTTCACTGATGGTAAATATTAAAAATCAATTTGAGGAAGCTAGAATCATCATTTACAAATTCCATTAATCTCTTATAAATCAATTAACCTCTTACAGTTATGTTTTATTTAATGTTTAAAAATTACTAATAATTAAAAAGATTACTACAAATAGGAGTTGAGGAATCGGTCACCTGATGAAGGTTAAATGAGGATATTAAGACATTAGAATACCCCTCCCCAAAAATGGTATATCCTTAGTATGTGGCAGGGGAGTGTCTAGAACTGAAAAATTGTAGACTTAATCTAATGTGTATCCTCCAAACTTTGTGGAAATACCTACAGAGATAGCTCAGCCAAACTGTGTAATTCATGAGCTTTTGAAAATGAAAGACAACACAGGAATATCTTTTATGAATTGCATAAAGCATTTGGAGACACTCAAGATTTCCCAAAACCCAAAAGAAAAGCATTAACCAGACTAGAAACATCATAAGGGCAAGGACTTTATATGTTATAAACTTTCCCCTCTGTGACTGTCACAATGATCTCTGTATATAGTTGTTATTAAATATCTAGATCTATATTATCTATATTTAAATATGTGAATATATGCATAAGTTTGATCATAGGATCATAGAGCTGGAAGAAATCTTAGAGATCACTAATCTTAATTCCCTAGCTATTTCTTTAAAAACTCTTCTGTTATATCTCCCCTTTCTTTCCTACTCCCTTGCCCACAGTAAATAATGTCTGAACTTAACCTACAATCAAGATTCTCCAGTCTGTTTTCATGTCACCTTTCCAACCTTATAATATTTGCCCAGTGTATTCATGCTCCAAGAAAAAGGGTTCCTAAGGGGCAGCTAGGTGGCACAGTGGATAGAGCACCAGCCCTGAAATCAGAAGGACCTGAGTTCAAATCTAATCTCAGACACTTAACATTTCCTGGCTGTGTGACCCTGGGCAATTCACTCAACCCCAATTGCCTCAGCAAAAAAAAAAAAGGTTTCTAAATCCCCCAAACATAAATCTTCACTTTTCTATCTCTGTGTTCACTGTTCCACTGTCTCCATATTGCAATTTTCAAATGCTTCTTTTGAAAAGTTGTTCAACAGCTGATAATTCAGTTTAGAGTCTTGCATGATAGCAGAGATTTTAAAGGTTTGGAATATAGTTCACATTCTTGTCTTTAACATTTTGGGATTTAGAAACAGAGGAGACCCTACAATTCAAACCCCTCATTTGACAGGGAAATTATAACAAAAGACAAGGATATTTGGCACACAGTTTTGTAAATATTCAGAATCCAAATAAAGCATCATCATCATTATCATCATCATGATATGTATAAAGCCTTAAGATTCACAAAGCAACTTACATATATTGATCGTATTTCTATATTACCTTCATTTTACAGATGAATAAATTGAAGTAGACTGATAATGAGTGAATTGTCCAAGCCACAGAGCTAGTTAAGTCTCAGAATAAGAATGATCAAGTTGTGCTAAGCCATATCCTCTCTTACCAATACCCTACCTTGTTGCTTATCCAGATTCTCACCCCACCTCCACCCCCCACAGGATACTCACTGCCTGAGGACTTGGCCTTAAAATCTGTATGAAATTTAGAGATAAAAGGTTCTTGACAAATATTTGTTTAATTAATGAATACATAACTAAATGAGGAAACAGTATTTGATTCACTTAGGATTTACTAAGGCAAGTGTTTTATCTAGAGTATATCATGGAAACTAGGCCCCTGGAGGGCACATTAAGGGAAAAAAAAAAAAGGCTTTTCTTAGCATCTTAAATGGTTTAAGGGCATAAAGCCATTTCTCCATTATCCATAGGATCCAACTAGCAATCCAAGATGAAATTCAACATAAATCTTCAAATTTCATTTTAATCACCAATATTAACCTCCTCAAGACTGATCTCTCTCTCTCTCTCTCTCTCTCTCTCTCTCTCTCTCTCTCTCTCTTTCTCTCTCTCTCTCTGTTTCTTATCATTGTTAATGAGAAATAATAAAATTGACTGGTTCAAGCTGCAGCATCTTTTTCTGTTCCTGCCTACTCTCTTTTGGAATTGGTGATGAGCATTTAAACTGTTGAAGGGCAGGCAGCCAGACCCAGAAGCAAAGACATGGATAATCCACCAAATGGATAATCAGACCCTGAATTATTGGGCCTGGAACAGTCTGATTGCTTCTCTGTGCAAACAAGGCCACTTGAATTGGTCATGGTTCCAATTATTAGATGCCTCTTACTGTTTCCAGGCTTCATTTCAAAAGCTGTGACAAAACCATTTACATTCTTTTTGTTGTTGTATCTCACTTACCTCTGATGAAACAGCAAAAACTTGGCAGGTATTGCTTTTGTATGTGAAATGTTTAAAAAGATGAAGAAGTAACCTCAGACCTTTTATAGGGAAAGAAGTTTTTTAAAGAAAGGTGAGAACCTTCTGTGAGTACAAAATATGGAGGGAAAGGAGGAAGGCTCTGAATCACTATGCTAACGACTTTTAGAAAGTATGAAAGTATGGTAGGAGAAATAGTATGATAGGAGTTTTCCCAACAAATAAAATCAATCAAAAAGCATTTACTAATCAAGCATCAGACATTGTTAATCTCTACAAATACAAAGAAAGTCAAAATTAGTCCCTTCCCTCCTGGAACTTATATTTCAATGAGGGAAATAGAAAGTAAATAATTAAGCACAAAGCAGGATAACTTTTAAGAGGCTGGAAAAATAAAAGCCCAAGTTGCTCAGTTTGAGGATAGAAGATTAGATCTGGATTGAGAAGAAAAGGGGCAGCTAGGTGGTTCAGTGAAAATAAGAGTCAATTTTGTTTCTTTGTACCTTTTTTCTCACGAAAGATTAATTTATTTAATCAAGTTCATTCAGGAAGCATCTTACCTACCATGTGTGAAACCCAGTTCTAGAGATGGAGAAATACTAAGGGAAAAAAAAAACGTAAAACAATCTTTGCCTTCTAGGAGTTTACTTCCAAATGTGGCATGAAGGCAAAGTAAAGCATTTACAGATATAAGTAAATGCAAAATAATCTGAAGAGGGTGAGGGGACTAAACCCTAAAGAGAATACAGCAAGAATTGGCACCTGAACAAGGCATTTGAAAACTAAGGATGTTATGAGACAAAGAAGAGAGAGAGCATTCCAGATGTTAGGACCAGCATGTGAAAGAATGGGAGGCAAACAGAATGCTGAGTCCTGAGAACTATAAATAGGCTAGTTTTTCTGGAACATATACGGTGTAAAAGAGAGTAATGTGAAATATGTCTGCAAAAGTAGACTGAAGCCAGACTGAAAAGTTTGAAATGTCAAGAAGAAAAGTTTGTATTTCAACCCAAAGGTCACAGGCAGTCACTGAGGATTTCTGAACAGGGGTGACATGGTCATATCTATGCTTTCTGAAGATAAAGAAATTCGTAAAAGTAACTAATCAACCAACTGATTTTACTTCCTTGCCTACTAATTGTTAATACCTCATGTCAGTGAAAAATATTGTAAGAGAGCATAAAACAAAGGGGAATGTTGAATGGAAGTTTACTTAGATGCAGACCAGGGCTCCTATAGAGAGCTCATGTTGGGATATGCTGGCAGTAGTGATATGCTGTTTGATCCCCTAAAGGATCTTCCTCTCCAAATAGCAAAAGCAAAAACAATAAATTGGATTATTCTGGAAAAATCAAAAACAAGAACACCTGTTTCCTATTTTGAAGAACTTCCAATGTTTTTGAGAAATACAGCAGAAGGTACTCTACAAATTATGTTGAACTGGGATTAGGAAAGGTGATCCTTTGCCAATTCCTGTAAATTCTCTCTCTACAATATCACTTTTAACTGTCTACTTCCCTACTGGCATACTGGTACCTCCCAGCCCTGAATCTTACACGGCTTCTTAATTGGTTTCCCTATCTCTAACTTCTATCTCTAAACCATTCTTCACACCACTACTAAAATAATCTTCCTAAACCACAGGTCTGAATATATGTCAACCCTCTCTCCCAGTAAAAAAAAAAAAAAAATTAAAAATTAAAAAAAAAAAACAATGACTCCCTATTGTCTATGGAATAAAATACAAACTGTAACAGTGAAGACAATATATAAACTGGTTCCAATTTATCTTTTCACTACCACCATCCCTTATTTTTAAAATAATACTGCTCTTCATTTATTTAACATTCCAAACTAGGTTACTTGATGTTACCTGTTTTTTTCCAGCACTTTCCCACCTCTGTGCATGTGTACAAATATTATACAATTTTTTTGTCTAATATTTAGACTATACTTATTCTTTTGTCTATTGAAATCCTTCTCTTCGGTCAAGGTACCACCTTTTCCGTGAAGCATCCCTTGTTCTAGTTGAAAATGTTCTCTGCTTGTGCCTTTTCTTAGTATGATAAATAAAAATCCTCAAGAGTCAGAGTTTCTGGGTAATTAATAATCAACTTATTTTTAGACTAACTAATAACCAATAAATTGATGGTCAGTGGTTTCTCTCAATAATCAAGATTACCAGTGGAGGTACCAATGCTTTAAATACTTTTGCTAAGAAGAAGAAGAAGAAGAAGAAGAAGAAGAAGAAGAAGAAGAAGAAGAAGAAGAAGAAGAAGAAGAACAAGAACAAGAACAAGAACAAGAACAAGAACAAGAAAGAGAAGGAGAAGAAGAAGAAGAACAAGAAGAAGAAGAAAGAGAAGAAGGAGAAGAAGAAGAAGAACAAGAAGAAGAAGAACAAGAACAAGAAGAAGAAGAAGAAGAACAAGAACAAGAACAAGAACAAGAACAAGAAGAAGAAGAAGAAGAAGAAAGAAGAAAGAAGAAAGAAGAAAGAAAAGAAGAAGATGAACTGTGCCTGACAAGTGAAAATCAACCCTGATTAGTGGACATTTAATGAGAATGTAGGCTCTTCAGCTCCTCCTGTTAAGAGCTTGACTTGATCATGAGACTCAGTCACCTCTAGGAATCTGGAGAAGGCAATCCATTTCCATCTAGACCACTCTAGTTGGTTTTCTCCTTCATGAGCTGGGTCACCCTAAACTAATATGGATGGCTCCAAGGACAAGAAGTCATTTCGTTCTGTGTAAGAACTCATCTAGACTGGATTCTACTTACAAAATTCTCCTAGTTAGGTGAGGTCCTATCTAAGATTCAAAAGCATGTATCTTGAGGGCTAGGACAATCTCATTAATTAGCCACATCCATCAGAGATTGATGTTTTTACAGAGCCTGGGCCTGAATTGAGGAAATAAAAAAGAAAAGCCTGAATCACACATTAATGATTGGTTATTAATTTAATAGTAAAATAATTGTTCTCATTAGAGCTATATAGCTGATATTTACTTCTATCCCTAACACATAAACCCCTTTTCTCATAAGTATATGTATATGCTATGTCACCATATCATATTTAAGCTTCATGGAGACAGGGACCATTTTGTTTTTATCTTTGGATTCCCAGCACCTAGGACAGTGCCTATTACACACAGTAAACAAGTAACTGCTTATTTATTATTCGTTGTCTTGATGAACAAAATATTGTTCACTGGCATCAAGACTATAACCACACAGTGTATTTGGGGACATTATCCATTTGGGAATGCACAAATATAGTTGGAAACATTTTTAAATCAGCCAATATAAATAAATACATGCTTCCTCCACCTGTAGAATATAGGCTCTGTAACTTACTGTTTCATTTTATTTCAACTAGATTTAAACAAAATAAGTATATGTAGAATTATAGGTGTAGCAACTATGTAATTATTGGTCTATTTGAGCCACTCATGGTTTTACTGAATACAATAATAAGCACAGAGACTTTAACTTGCTATTGTTTTCTAACCTGGGTTAGAAAATCCCCCATGCCTGGGGAGAAGGAAAATAGGTAGTCTCCCTCCCATCTCGACAACGCAGATTATCATTTATCTGCAATATGGTCTCAAAATATTGTATAGCTAAAGAATAGAAACATTAAGTGTCTTGCCCAGGGTAACACAGTGTTTATATGCCAGAGATGGGGCTTGAACCCAGATTCTCCTGATTGCAAAATCAGTCCTCTATCCACAGGGCAACACTGTTTCTCTTGTTCAGAATATAAATAAAATAAATACAAGGTAATTTCTGTGGAGAGGAACTAACAGAAGGTATAAAAAGTAAAGTCTTATGAGACACAATATCTAACCTGAACTTTGAAGAAAACTGGGGATTAATGAATACATGATTTAGAGATAAAAGGTCAAAACATAAACAAATTAAGACAAACATGGAAAAAATTAATTTTCAGATCTCTAGCTACAGGGAAAGTTTATTACCAAACAAAAGAGAGAGAGGATTCCAGAAAATAAAATTGCTCATTTTGCTTATATACAATTTAAAAAGATTTTTGTACAAACAAAACCAATGCAATTAAAATTAGAAGAGAAATAGTTAACTGAGGGAAAAAATCTTTGTACAAAAGTTCTCTGATAATTATTTCCAAAATACATATAAGCAGCTCATTTGAACATAGAAATAAAAGTAATTGCTCAATTAGTAAATAATAGATATGAATGTGAAGTTCTGAAAGGAAGAAATCCAAGATTATCAACAATGTTTTTTTTTTAGTTTTAAGCACTAGTAATTAGGGAAGTGCTAATTAAAACAATTCAAGACTGCTACCTGAATGGGACAGGTTGGATGAAGTTTTCTTAGTATTGATAGTGGGCCTGGGTACATGGTCTGTATACCTAGAGCGGGAGGGTGAGGTCTTAGGGTTCAGGTTTCAGGAAATAAACAACATTGGTGACCATTGGTCAAGGAAGGTTGCTTCCTCTGGGTCTATCCAATGAAGGGGCTCAAGTCTTTTGCTTTTAAACCTTGGACAAAGTGGAAGCAGGCAAATTCCAGGAACACATGGCTGGAGTTGGGATGACTCCCAGCTATGTATCTGGGCCTCTCCCTACAGGGATTAAATAAATACTTTCTCTTTGTACCTGAAGATGTCTCAGATTAGGTAATTTGGGAAAGGGGGGTCTTACCATCCCACACATATCTCACTCATATCCATCAGATTGGCAAAAATGACAATGGTTGGAGGGCTGTGGGAAAGCAGGCACTTTAATACATTGTTGATGGAGTTGTGAATTAGTACAGCCATTCTAGAAAGCAATTTGTAACTTTAATCAAAAAGTCACTAAGCTATGATTCTTTGATCCCTCTATAATGTCTATAACCTCAAAGGAATCAAATAAAAAGGAAAAGTACTTATTTGTACAAAAAAAAATTAATGTATTTCTTTGTGTAGAGGCAAAGAACTGGAATGCAACAGGATTCTCATAAATCAGGCAAAAGCTGAATAAATTATGCTACATGAATGCTATGAAATATTATTGAGCCATAAGAATTTATAAGACAAATGGTATCAAAGGAACCTGAAAAGATGAGTAAGAAGTGATTCAGCCAGGCATTGCACCTATAATCCTGCTACTGGGGGAATCTAAGGCTAGTCAATCATTTGAGTTTTAGAATTATAAATTGCTGTAGAGCTAAAGCTAAATGGGTGCCCACACTATACCCAACAACAAAGTAGTAAGCCTTCAAGTAGAAGGAGCTATCAGGATACTTAAGAAGGACAAAGTAACTCAGGTCAGAAAATCATAGCAAGTTAAAGTTTTTTCTGCTATCATTCTGTTCAGATTCATAAATGAGCACTGCATCTTTAGCCTCACTGGATAGGGAGACCTCATCTCAAACAAACAAACAAACAAAAAGATACAAAAGAAATAAGCAGAACCCAGAGAAGCCTTTATACAATGACCACATTATAAGGATAAACTCTGAAAGATTTAAAATATCTAGTCAATGTAGTGACTAATCATGATTCCCAAGGCCTGAGGATAAAGCATGCTACCCTACCTTCTGACAAAGATATGATGGACTTGATGTGCAGAATGAATATAATTTTGAACATAATTTTGAATATGGACAAGGTGGGAATTTGTTTATCTTAGCTGTTCATATTTAAAAGTGTTTGTTTTTTTTTCTCCTATGAGGCAGTGGGGGGGTGGGGAGGTGAGAAGGGAGAGAGGGAGAGAAGGAAGTGAGAATAGGATTTCCTCCAATATTTTTTTAAATGAGAAAAATACAGAAGTGATCTAAAGAAAGTTAAAATTTTATTATTATATACTTAAAGAAAAGCAAGTTCTTCATAATGGATTCAATTTCCTTTTCAGTCCTGTATTACTGTTTGACAACATATACTGAAATGCCATTTTCATTTATTGCTAAATTCAGAATGAAAAAAATTAAATAGAAGGAGAAAAAAAACTAAGGGAATTTCAAGAGAAAAAGGAATTCTAACACATTGAAACATTCTGGACATAGAGAAAGTTCATACAAAGGGGCCAAGGACCTCTTGTCATGTGTGAGGAAAGACAAGATTAATTTGGCTGTCTGTACTGATGAGTACTTGAAAAATAACATAGAACCAGATTGTAAGGGACTTCAAAGGCCAAAAAGGGTTTATAATCTTAAAAGCACTAGAAAAACACTGGAATTTATTGAAGAAGGAAGTGCCATTGGTTAACTGTGTTATTTATATTATCATTTTGGCAGTGATATGGAAGATGGACTAAAGTGAGAAGAGATTGGGAAAAGGTTGGCAAGTTAAGAAAACTATTGCAATAAAACAGATGAAAGCTGATAGGGATCTAAGCTTGAATGTCAATCAAGTGAATAAATCATATGAATAAAAAGGGGGGATAGATATAGGAGATCTTGTAGAAATAGAATTATCAACAAACTAACAAGACCTTTTGACTTATTAATCTTTTCTGTTACACACACACACTCACACACACACACACACACACACTCACACTACTGTTCAGTCATTTTTCATTTGTGTCTTACTCTTCATGATCCTGAGTTTTCTTGGCAAAGATACTGAAGTGACTTGCCATTTCCTTCTCCAGATCATTTTACAGAGAAAGAAATGAGACAAACATGGTTAAATGATCTGCCTAGGGTCACTCAGCTAATAGGTATCTGAGATCAGATTTGAACTCACAGAGTATTTCTGACTCCAGTTCCAGCACTTTATTCACTGCATCACCTAGCTTCCCCATTTTTAGTTATACTATAGGTTATAATAAATCTTCCTAAGTAGATATGAATTAAATAAAGCTCACATGAACACAAGTGCTCTGAAAAATTAGATTCCTCAAGACCATAACCACACTGGACTATTTAGGGATGTCCAACTACAATTGGTAATATTCCTGAAATTGTAGATGTTTTACATTTTCAAACTGCTGGCGCCTTCTTCTATTAAAAGCAAAAGAGGGGAGAAGAGAAAAGAAAGCAGAAGCAAAGATAGAGAGAAATAAAGAGATATAATAAAGGAGGAAAAGCAGAGTTCATATTTCCTGGAACTAATCACCTGGGTTTTTGATCAGTATCAGGCTAGCAAGTCAGAGATTGTGTAACAACCATTTAAAACCATGACCAATGACTTTTTTTGTTGTTTTTAGTTTTCAACATTTATTTTTATAAGATTTTGATTTCTATCTTTTTTCCCTTCCTCCCTCTCTCCCTCCTCTCCTCATCCCAAAAATGGTAAGCAATCTATTATAGGTTATATATGCATAATCTTATTAAACATATCTCCAAATTAATTGTGTTATGAAAGAAGAATCAGAACAAAAGGGAAAAAATATGAGAAGAAAAACGTCAAAATAGTATGCTTCTATCTGCATTCAGACTTCATATTTCTTTCTTTGGATGTTGATAGCATTTTATGTAACAGATGTTTTGGAGTTATCTTAAGTCATTGTATCACTGAGAAGAGCTTGATCTGTCAAAGCTGATCACCACACAAAGTCACTGTTACCAAGTACAATGTTGTCCTGCTTCTGCTCACTTCACTCAGCATTAGTTCATCTCTTTCCAACTTTTTTGAAATTCAGTGCTATCATTTTATTAATAAAAGTGGCCAATGGCAGTCTCAAAGACTCAAGATAATCAAGCAGTAGGTTCACATCTTATACACTATTGGAGAAGTAAATGTTCCAGAGGATGGCAATCAGTTCTGATTGGTTAACAATTAATAAAAGAATGAATATTACAATGAGAAATGGGTTTACTCCAAGAGGAGCTGAGAGAGTAATATCTTGTCACTATTGGATAAAGAGACTATCTTTATACCCAGACCATTCCCAGCCTTGGGCAATCTAGACAATGGATCTACCTCCACCCAAATTTGCTTAAATGAAACATAATAGCAGGAATTTACTTTAGATAATATTCTTTTCCCTCTCCCTCCAAATTTATGATCCTATGAATTAATTATCAAGGATTTCCATTTTTAGGTACTCCATTCCAATGCTTTTGGGTGATCTCTAACCTCTGACATTGAAGATTATACTATATAATATATGCTATATAATAATTATAATAATAATATATAATATACTATATAATAACCAATGAAACAAGAGTGTCCTTAATATATTAGAGTCCTAGATGTGAAATCAGAAGACCTAGGTCTCAACAGATTATTTTAGATACTTAATAGTTTGAAATAATGGGCAAATTAATTAATCTCTCATAACCTCATTTAAATCATAGGACTTTTATCCATAATCATAGAACCTTTATCTATAAAATGAGGATGATAAATAATTGCACTTCCTACCTGACAGTTATTTGGAGGACCACACTGGACAAAACCTCAAAGCAGACTTAGGGCTTTCATGCCTTAAGAACTTCAGATTAAAAGGCTCCAGAAGCCACTTTCCAGTACACTCTACCTTCTTTTGACCATCAGTACAACAGCCATATTCACTGATCTAACTTAGCTTGTTCAGGTATATCATTTCCATTCTTAGCCTGCACTCTCTTCCCACTGAACCTTTGACTATGCTGTCTCTTATTGACAGAACAGTTCAGCATCCTTTCTTATCAGGAAAGCTTTCCTCCCTGAGGAACCTTACTAGTTCTCTGTCCCATATCACAAGAATGGTATCTTAAACCTTCTCAGTGTTCCCTAGATATCCCATCACTTGGCCTACTCTGAGAGTCATTAGCTGTTGGGAGAAAAGAGTAAGTAGCCTTGGTTTTATTACAGAGCTCATTCCTAGATCTTAAGACATTATCTACTTACATTACTAAGCTATATCCAGACCCTTCAAGGGTTTGAAAGGGAATAAAATGTACTATATACCAAAGTTGTTGTGTGCCTTTCCCAGTACTCTGAAACATTTTTCAGGTAAGTGAATTAATTTAGATGAGGGGGATTTTGAGCAATCCATACACCGACACAGAGACATCCTGAACCAAAATTATAATAATACCTAAAACCAAAACAAATACCTGATCTTAGTGCTATCTACAACCTCACTTTTACTCTGATTCCAAAGTCCCAGTGATACTGGTTGCAGTATAAGACAGGCCTGTGCAATAAAAACAGAGGAGAAGCTAGTGAAGTTTTGGGGCTTTTAAAATATTCTTTTAGGAAAAGTTGATCCCTGATCCCATTCAGATAGTCATCAAGTTAGGAAAAAAGTTCTGTTCCAAAACCAATCAGGTCATCAATAAGCCAAAGTTCATTTGAGAATTACTTATTCATTGGTTTATAGGATTGGCTCTATAATGTGCTAAGACTGAGATCCAGTCAGCTTAATAATAACTGTGAATGTGATCATTTGGATGATCTCATCTACCACAGTCTTCAACATTTTTCTTCACTGATTCGCATACAACATTACAGTGATAAATATCTTCAGCAAGCATGCATCTCCCTACTTTGTGCTTCACCCAGTTTTGTGATTAGAGGGTTATTTCTGTTGTTATATCTCCTAAAAAATATTGAATAGTTTTGATGCATCAAAGAGAGATAATTTGTTATTTTTAAAAAATTGAAAGATGAGACTTTGTTCTACAAAATCCTTTTTTAGTAATCAGCAATCAACACAATTAAATCTGATGTTTTCTACATCTTTCAGTCACTTAAGAAATGGTAAAGATGTGACCCATTATTGAATATTATTTGCAAAAGCTTGTTTTTTCCTCCTAATAATTTCATTGAGGACCCTTGGCTAATAAAGATTTTGCATAGATCAGAGAGTAAGCCTATAGATCAGTAGTTTTTATCTTTGGGGGTAGTTATTAATAAGCCAAGATTTTTTCATGTCTGATATTTTTCATGTTTTAGAAACCTTGTACATCAATCCCTTAACTCCCTGAAAATTGTACTCTTTCACAGATCTTCTCTACTTGTATGTGTTTCTGTGTGTGTGTGTATAAGTGTTCCACTAGGACTATTTTTCCTGTCTTTGTTCTTTTCCATGCTCTTTATATTTATATGAACATCTATGATTATAATGTCTCAATCCAAGTGTAGTTGTTTAATTATTATGGTCAAAGAAAATTGTTACAATGATTTTCATAAATATTTTCTTTATATTCTTTCTTCCATTTTCATCTTTGAATTTTCTGGAGATGACTTTGTATAACTGAATATCTTTCCAGTTTATCTTCTACTGCTTCTCTCTGCTTTATGAGATAATACTTCTGCTAAACATCTTTCATCCTTCTTTGTAAGATTTTAAAAACAATATTTTTAGCCCTTGCTGACATTGGTAGTTACCTTTCTATCTTTGTCAAATATTTGTTGACCAAGGCACTTTCTGGAATAATTTGATTGGTTGTGGCAAACAACATTAAACAGATGAATAAAATTATAATAGTATTGATGTCATTTCAGTTGTTCATATTCCAATTGTTTTTCAACTGCTTATTTAAATAGTTCAGGGTTAAGTTGTTTTGATTGTACTCTAGATCTTTTTTTTTCTTGTCATTATCCTCTTTTCTTATGCTATTTTTGCTCTTAATTTCATCAAGCTGATAAATTGACTATACTCAGACATCTGATTGAGAGATAATTTTCATAACAATAGTGTTTTCTGGTTTATTGAGCTATAATATATTTCATTTTTGTGGGGGGATTTTTTGGTTCACCAATTTTTTATGAAAATATTCATGAAAAAGCCATGTGAAGTTTCTATATGACCCACAAGTATTTGATTTCTCTCATTCTTTTTTCTTAGACAATGCTTTCCTATCCTCACTTTTCACATATTTGTATTGAGGTTAATAAGTATCAGACTGTATGTTGGTGCTATGGAAGGTGCTATAAAATTCTTCATGTCACACTCAGCAACTAATGTTATTGATAAGCTGTAAATGTTTCAGAGGTGGTCTTTTTTGTGACACTATTTGTCTCAAGTACTATAATAGAGGATGACAAAATATAAGATCATGTTACTTGTTGCCATCCCAAGTGTGCTAAAATCCAATTTGTCAACTTCTTTATTTACCTTTCCAAAGAATTCTGTGAGTTGAATATTCAGGATTCATATGACTTGAAGAACCTTACATTTAGAATTTTTGTTGTTCAGTCATTTCAGTTGTATGTGATTCTTTGTGACTCTATTTTGGGATTTTCTTGGCAAAGTAACAAGAGCAATTTTCCATTTTCTTTGCCAGTTCATTTTACAGATGAGGAAACTGAGGTAAATAGGGTTAAATAACTTACCCATGGGGACACAGATGGCAAGTATTTGAGGCTAAATTTGAACTCAAGTCTTCCTAGGTCTGGCAAATTATCCACCTAGTACCCACATTTTGAATAGCAATTTCCAAATAAGATTTATTAAAAATCTAAAAGTTGATTATTAGCACCCACTAGGCCCTTTCTCACTACTTTGCCACCATCACTACAGAAATAGAAGGTCTCACAAGACCAAAAATTATTTTTTTATTTTTCTTTGTTTCACAAGCTTTCATGTGTGTGGAGGTAATTAAGCTATGTCCAAATCATAATGTGGATGTTCCCTTTAATCTCAGAGGAAAAACTCTAGTAGGGTCTATCATCCTGAAAAGACTTCAAAATTCCCCTGAGCATCTAACTAGGTCTGTCTTCTGAGGCACAAACTATTGTGTAGCAACATATCATCAACAGACAGATCATCTGGTGATGAATTATTATTGCTATTATTTTGCTATGGCAACCCATAAAAAAAATTGGCTTAAATTATTTCCTATAGAAATATTAATGGCTAACATATGTAAAACATTAAGTTTTGCAAGATATACAATATCTACTTTGACATCATAAAAACATAAGCAGCATTTATTAAATACCCACTTTGTACTAGACTGTTCCTGTACTAAAGGAGTGGACTACAGGGAGATACATGTGTAGACACACACAAATATGTATTTATTTGGAAAATAAATGCAAGGTAATTTTGGTTAGAGAGGAATCAGATGAAGGGGGAAACACTCAGAAATGCTTATGTATGATCTAAGCATTAAAGGAAATAAAGATTTGCTAAGATGGAAGTGAGAAATGGGTACATCAAGAGCATAGGGGTACCTATGCAAAGCCTCAGAGATAGGAGGTGAAATGTTCAATATGAAGAAAAACAAAAAATGCCAATGTGGCTAGATCATAGAGAACTATGTAAGAAAGGAAATAATGTATAATGTATGATAATGTTGAATGAATCATAAGCCCTGAAAGGCAGACTGAAACCAAATTGCAAAGGTCTACAAATGCTAAACAGAGGAGTTCATGTTTGATCTTAGAAGTAATAAAGTATTATTAGAGTTTGTTGACTCTAGATTGTTGAAGGCAGATAGATGGTACAACGGATAGTGTCAAGCCTGGAGCCAGGATTCATCTTCCTGAGTTCAAATCTGGCTCAGACATTTACTAGCTGATCAAGTCACTTGACCCTGATTATCTTAACTTCCCTCCTTTATAAAAAGAGCTGGAGAAGGAAGAGGCAAAGCACTCTAATATCTTTGCCAAAAAAACCTCAAATGAGATCATAGAGAGCTAGATACAATGAAAATCCACTGAACAATAGAGGTTATTGAACAAAGAAATTATATAGTCAGATTAATTGGACTAACAATTTGGCCACTTTAGGAAATATGTTTTGGGGAGGTTTGAGGCAGAGAGATAAATTATGAAGCTATTGCAACAATCCAGACAAAAGGTAATAAGGCTTACATTAGGGGGGTGGTTACATGTTTGGAGAAAAGAGAATGTAAGTAAGAAATGTTGTGAAAGTAAGAAATTACCAGATTTAATTTGTACACTTGGGGTGAAAGAGAATGAAGTTAGACAGTCAGTTGAGAACAATAATACTTCCATGGCCTATCTGACAAGACTGTTGGGAGGAAAGTGCTGTGTAAACATTAAAGTACTTTAGAAATGAGTTATTATTAATACAGTAATTAATAAAGGAATGGTACCACCAGCCCTAGTCAAAAAATACTCCATTCCTTTCATTTTGTATGTCTGTCCAATTTTGTTTCTTCTTTTATAGCTCAAATAATAAAGTTATAACAATAAAAGTTCAAAATCTGCCTCCTACACTTACTACCTCTGTGATCATGGACAAGGTGTGAACATCTCAGAATCACAGTTTTTTCATCTGTAAAAAAGTTAAAGGGCTGGACTAAATCATCCTTAAGATCCCTTCTAGCTCTTAATTTATAATACTAAGATCTTACTGATGATTGCAAGGTTGAAATCCTGGATGAGTGGAAGAATGTTGGTACTCTTGATCAGAATAGGAAATGTTAAAAATCACAAATGTCATTGAAATTTTAGAGCTGGAAGAGATTTTAGGATCTTAGAGATTGTATTGTTCAGCCACCTTATATTACAACTAAGCAAAGTGTAGTCCAGAGAGAAGTGACTTTTCTTTTCTGAGGTCACACAAAAAGATAGTAATAGGACAGCCATGACTAAAGGCCAAGTCTCTTGATGGGCAAATGTTCTTTTCACTACAGCAGATGGCTTGCAGTTTTCATGGCACTTTCATGGGAGAGACTGGCTGAGTATTACTGCAGCACTTGACCTGTTTCTCTCCCTACAGTTT
Source organism: Myrmecobius fasciatus (assembly GCA_023553655.1). Lineage (NCBI taxonomy): Eukaryota > Metazoa > Chordata > Mammalia > Dasyuromorphia > Myrmecobiidae > Myrmecobius > Myrmecobius fasciatus. The sequence goes on along the minus strand of JAJPUD010000996.1, from coordinate 294,609 downwards.
GGACTTGCCGAGTAATTTCATTGGAGATGTGATATGATTTTCATATAAATAAATCCTTCCTATTTGAAAGCCTCATAAGCCCAGGAGGTACTCACATTTGAAACAAATGCATGCAGTCCATCTGAACACCACATATTAAGGAAGCTAAAAAATTACTCAGCTGAATTGTCCAGACGTCCTTATGCCTTTATGGATGATGGAAAGTACCACAAGATGTCCACAGGGCTTGTTCTGAGATAATGATTGGGATAAATTCACCTGTTCTCCTGCTCCAAATATGAGTTTCAGATAGATAGGGCTCAGTTGATATTAAACTCCAATTTGGGCAGTTCAGTGTCTTATAGCTAAGATGAATTTCATGCCTGGAACCTTTAAGTGATATCATTACTGTGCATTCTAAACCATTTTCCCCTTGAGGAATAGGGTAAGAATAGAATTTTAGAGTATATGAGGCCTAAAAGAACATTTATACCAATCTCCTATTTTGCAGAGAAAGAAACTGAGGTTCACAGGTCTTCCCAAGGGCATAAAGATAATTAGAAGCAAAGCAAAAATTATAATTCAGAATTTAACCTCTTTACACCCAATAAACACTTTCAAAGTCACAATAGTCTGTGAATTATCAGCTTCCTTCACTCATTTCTTAGTGTATGCTTGCTGGAGGCATAAGGTCCAGGGGAAAAATAGATCATACAGTTTAGTTTTAAAACATTACAATTTTCTCAATGTTATTGTTTTAATTTTATACTACTACAAAATGAAAGAAATGAAGAGTATCATTTGACTGGGGCTTGTAGTACCTTTTCTTTATTAATTAATCTATTAATAATAACTCATTTCTAAAGTGCTTTTATGTTTACACAGCACTGTCCTCCCAACATTCTTGTCAGATAGGCCATGGAAGCATTATTGTTCTCATCTGTCTCTAGGTCAATTGCTCTTTCAATTACTTTGAAGAAGAAGTCAATGTCTTTAGTGTGCCAGGCACTGTGAAAGGTAAGGGGGATACAAAGACAAAAATAAAAGTCTCTGTCTTCAAGAAGCTTATATTCTCAGGGAACTTACCTTTCTACCATTCTATGCTGCCTCTTTCTTGCTGCATCTTGTATAGGAAGTAAGCTTACTTTAGTATTATTTGCCTTTGATACCACTTTCAAATTTGATCTATTCTCATTAAATGTGATTTACCATGATATTGACTGAACAAAAATAACAAATATTGACTGAAAGTCCATAGCTATTTTTCTAGAAGAATTTTACATATGGCCTTCATTCTTCCTCTTTAACATATTTATGTCAAGGGAAATTTCTGAACACTTTCAATTTCTCTATTCTTTAATCTTCTTCAACTCATGTCTATGAAACATTAACAAGATCCCCATACTTCCAAGATTTATGGCATGGTAAAGATAGGATCCATTACTAAATATAATTTGTGAAGACCTGCTTCTTTCCCTCATTGAGTATACCATTACCCTCATTGAGTATACCATTAAGTAAAAGAAAATTTGAAAAAAGAAAAAAAAAAAAAAAAGAACAAAACGTCTTTACAAGAAGCTACTTTATTTTTTAAGGATAGTGGACCCAAAGGATATGAGCAATTTTCAGATGATGAAATTAAAACTATTTCTAGTCATATGAAAAGGTGCTCCAAATCACTATTGATCAGAGAAATGCAAATTAAGACAACTTTGAGATACCACTACACACCTGTCAGATTGGCTGAGGTGATGGGAAAAGATAATGACGAATGTTGGAGGGAATGTGGGAAAACTGGGACACTGATACATTGTTGGTGGAACTGTGAATGGATCCAACCATTCTGGAGAGCAATTTGGAACTATGCTCAAAAAGTTATCACACTGGGGGCGGAACCAAGATGGCAGAGTGAAAAGGTGACTCTCTGCATCCTCCTCCGATCTTCTCTCAAATCAACAATAAAATAAGCCTCTGAACTGATCTTCAAGTCAATGAACTCAGAAATATTTGGACACTGCTTGCTGATATCTCTGAAGAACTTCACATCAGGTTTGTCTAACTCGGACAGAGAAATAAAAAGAGGACTTCAGTGTAGGCCAGAAGTGAGGGTGGGACTCAGCTTAGCTCATCGTGGCAGAAATTCCAAACTCCAAACTCCAAATTCCAAACACCTGGAGTTTATCTGAGGCACTCGGGACACTCTGCCCTGATTGGGGGCAGGTGTTCTGGCAGACTTGCCTTGTTTAAGGAGTAATTTGGACTTAGTCCTAGCCCCCACCGGCCTAGCACCTTAAGTTAATTCACCGAAGTGCCCCAGGGCAAAGATCTTCAGCTGTTTCAGTCGCTGTTTTTTTTTCCCTACCTTAAAGAGATATCCATGCTGTCTAAAAAAAAATGAAGAAGCAAAAGAGAGCTCTCACCATAGACAGCTTTTATCAGGATAACCCCAGATCCTGAGGTTCCTTTAGACAAAATTCCAGAAGAAGGTATTAAGGACCATCACTGGTGGCTTTTTCAAAAGGCCTTTCTGGAAAATTGCATAAAGAACCTCAAAAGAGAGCTGGAGGATAAATGGGAAAATAAACTGAAATCAGTGCAAGAAGGATATGATGCCCTGCAAAAGAGATATGAAAAAGAGACCAATTTGTTGAAAAATAAAATTAGTGAAGTGGAAAAAGAGTGCAATGAACAAAAAAATTCAATTGGCCAGTTACAAAAGGAGCTTAAAAAGGTAACTGAAGAAAACAACACTTTAAAAATAAGAATTGAACAAATGCAAGTGAATGACTCAATAAGACTTCAAGAATCAATCAAACAAAAACAAAAAAACAAAAAATTAGAAGAAAACATGAAATATCTCCTAGGAAAAACAACTGCTTGGAAAATAGATCTAGGAGAGACAATCTAAGGATTGTTGGACTTCCTGAAAGCCATGATGAAAAAAAGAATCTAAACACTATCTTCCAGGAAATCCTGAAAGAAAACTGCCCTGAGATTGTAGAATCAGAAGGCAAAATAACCACTGAAAGAATTCACCGATCACCTCCTGAAAGAGACCCCAAAATTAAGACCCCAAGGAATATCGTGGCTAAATGTCAGGACTATAGCACCAAGGAAAAGATTCTGCTAGCAGCTAGAAAGAAACAATTCAAATACCAAGGATCAATAATTACAATCACACACGATCTGTCAGCCTCCACATTGAAGGATCGAAGGGCCTGGAACCAGATATTCCCAAGGGCAAAGGAACTTGGATTACAGCCAAGAATAACCTATCCAGCTAGAATGAGCATTATCCTCCAGGAAAGAAGAGGGTCATTCAATGAAATAGGTGAATTTCACCTATTTCTAATGAAAAGACCAGATCTGAACAAAAAATTCGACATCCAAACACAGAACTCAAGAGATGCATAAAAAGGTAAAAAGGAAAGGACTCTTGAGAACTTTATTTCTACTGGGGGGATACTTAAAGTTTGGGGGTATAATTAACTAGATATTACTTTGATAATATGAAAAAGAGAACTAGAGGGGGAAAGGTTGTCATACTGGGGAAAAGAGGGAAAAAGTGGTAAAATAAGATCTAAAAAAAAAGGAGGTAAAAACAAGGTAAAATCTCTTGAAGAGGCAAAGAAAACCTAATATAATTGAGAGAAAGAGGGGAGGGAGATGAGCATTGTGTAAATCTTACTCTCATCAGGTTGGGCTCTAAAAGTGTATATCAGACACTTGATTTCACATAGAAACTTGTCTGTTGCTAGAGGGAAGTGGGAGGGAAAGGAGGAAAAGTAAGGGACAAACTAATAGAAGGGAAAATAGAAGAATCAGGGGAAAGGAGTAAAAACAGGGGGAGGGGATCTAAATGGTGGAGTATTGTTTGGGGGAGGAGGTCATTAAAAGCAAAGTACTGAGGAGGGGGGAAGGGAGAAAGGGGAAAGGAAAGGGGAAAACGTAACTTGGGTAAAAAAGATGGCAGGTTATAAAGAATTAGTTATTCTAACTGTTAATGTAAATGGGATGAACTCTCCCATAAAGTGGAAGCAGATATCAGACTGGATTAAAAACCGGAATCCCACAATATGTTGTCTACAAGAAACACATCTAAAACATAGTGACACATATAGGATGAAGGTAAACGCCTGGAGCAGAAAATATTATGCTTCAGGTGAACAAAAAAAAGCAGGGGTAGCAATCCTTATCTCAGATCAAGTAAAAGCCAAGATAGATCTAATCAAAAGAGATAAGGAAGGAAACTATATTTTATTAAAGGGTACCATAGATAATGTAGCAATATCTATACTAAATATATATGCACCAAGTGCAATAGCATCCAAATTCCTAGGGGAGAAATTAAGAGAGATGCAAGAAGAAATAGACAGCCAAACTATACTAGTGGGGGATCTCAACCTTGCTCTCTCAGAATTAGATAAATCAAACTACAAAATAAACAAGAAAGAAACTAGGGAAATAAACCAATTGTTAGAAAAGTTAGGTATGATAGATCTATGGAGAAAGTTGAATGGAGACAGTAGGGAGTTTACTTTTTTCTCAGCAGGCCATGGAACCTATACAAAAAATTGACCATGTGTTAGGGCATAAAAACCTCAAAATCAAATGCAGAAAGGCAGAAATAGTAAATGCATCCTTTTCAGATCATGATGCAATAAAAATCACATGCAATATAAGGCCAGGAGAAAATAAACCAAAAGTTAATTGGAAATTAAATAATCTAATCCTGAAGAATGAATGGGTGAAAGAGCAAATCATAGACACAATCAATAATTTCATCCAGGAGAATGACAATAAGGAGAGAACATACCAAAATTTGTGGGATACGGCCAAAGCAGTTATAAGGGGCAATTTTATATCTCTAGATGCTTACTTGCATAAAATAGAGAAAGAAAACATCAACGAATTGGGCTTATTGTTAAAAAGAACTAGAAAAAGAACAAATTAAAAACCCTCAATTAAATACCAAATTGGAAATTCTAAAAATAAAAGGAGAAATTAATAAAATTGAAAATAAGAAAACTATTGAATTAATAAATAAAACTAAGAGATGATTCTACGAAAAAACCAAGAAAATAGATAAGCCTTTAGTTAATTTGATAAGAAAAAGGAAAGGGGAAAATCAAATTGTTAGTCTGAATAATGATAAGGGAGAACTTTCCTCCAATGAAGAGGAAATTAGAGCAATAATTAGGAGTTACTTTGCCCAACTTTATGCCAGTAAGTTTGATAATCTAAATGAAATGGAGGAGGGGCAGCTAGGTGGTGCAGTGGATATAGTGGATAGAGCACCAGCCCTGAAGTCAGGAGGACCTGAGTTCAAATATGATCTCAGACACTTAACATTCCCTAGCTGTGTGACCCTGGGCAAGTCACTTAACCTCAACTGCCTCAGCAAAAAGCAAAAAAAAAAAAAAAAAAATGAAATGGAGGAATATCTACAAAAATATAGATTGCCCAGGTTAACAGAAGAGGATATAAATGATTTAAATAGCCCCATATTAGAAAAAGAAATAAAGAAATAGAACAAGCTATTAACCAACTCCCTAAGAAAAAATCTCCAGGGCCAGATGGATTTACATGTGAATTCTACCAAACATTCAAAGAACAATTAATTCCAATACTACACAAACTATTTGAGAAAATAGGGACAGAAGGTATACTGCCAAAATCCTTCTATGAGACCGATATGGTGCTGATAGCTAAACCAGGTAGGGTGAAAACAGAGAAAGAAAACTATAGACCAATTTCCCTAATAAATATTGATGCAAAAATTTTAAATAAGATATTAGCGATGAGATTACAGAAAGTCATCCCCAGGATAGTACACTATGACCAAGTAGGATTTATACCAGGGATGCAGGGCTGGTTCAATATTAGGAAAACTATCAGCATAATTAATCATATTAATAGCCAAACTAACAAAAACCATATGATTATCTCAATAGATGCAGAAAAAGCATTTGATAAAATCCAACACCCTTTCCTATTAAAAACACTAGAGAGTATAGGAATAAATGGGCTTTTCCTTAAAATGATAAGTAGCATCTATTTAAAACCATCAGCAAGCATCATATGTAATGGAGACAAACTAAAACCATTCCCAATAAGATCAGGAGTGAAACAAGGCTGCCCACTGTCACCATTACTATTTAATATTGTATTAGAAATGTTAGCTTTAGCAATGAGAAGAAAAAGAGATAAAAGGAATCAGAGTAGGTAATGAAGAAACCAAATTATCACTCTTTGCAGATGACATGATGGTATACTTAGAGAACCCTAGAGAACTCAACTAAAAAACTACTAGAAACAATTCACAACTTTAGCAAAGTGGCAGGATTCAAAATTAATCCACATAAATCATCAGCATTTTTATATATTACCAACAAAGTTCAGCAGCAAGAGATGCAAAAAGAAATTCCATTCCAAATAGCAGATGATAGGATAAAATATTTTGGAATCTATCTGCCAAGGAAAAGTCAGAAACTATATGAACTTAACTACAAAACACTTTCCACACAAATAAAATCAGACCTAATCAATTGGAAAAATATTAAGTGCTCATGGGTAGGCAGAGTGAACATAATAAAAATGGCAATACTACCCAAACTAGTCTACTTATTTAGTGTCATACAAATCAAACTGCCAAGAAATTATTTTACAGATCTAGAAAAAATAGTAGCAAAGTTCATTTGGAAGAACAAAAGATCAAGGATTTCAAGGGGATTAATGAAAAAAAAGGCAGATGAAGGTGGCCTTACTGTACCAGATCTAAAACTATATTATAAAGCAGCGGTCATCAAAACCATTTCGTACTGGCTAAGAAATAGAGCAGTCGATCAGTAGCACAGGATAGGTTATCAGGACAATCTAGGCAATAACTTAACAATCTAGTCTTCGATAAACCCAAAGACCCCAGCTTTTGGGATAAATACTCACTATTCCGCAAAAACTGCTGGAAATTGCAAACTAGTGTGGAAGAAATTAGGGCTTGACCCACACCTAACACCACATACCAAGATAAGATCTAAATGGGCTCATGATCTAGATATAAAGAGGGACTTTGTAAGCAACTTAGAGGAACATAATATAGTTTATCTCTCAGACCTGTGGAGATGGAATAAATTTATGTCCAAAGAAGACCTGGAACTTCTAATTGAACACCAGATGGATAATTTTGATTATATTAAGTTAAAAAGTTTCTGTACAAATAAAACTAATGCAGACAAGATTAGGAGGGAAGCATCAAATTGGGAAATCATCTTTACATTTAATGGTTCTGATAAAGGCCTCATTTCTAAAATATATAGAGAATTGTCTCATATATATAAGAATTCAAGCCACTCTTCAATAGATAAGTGGTCAAGGGATATGAACAGACAATTTTCAGATTATGAAATTAAAACCATCTCTAGTCATATGAAAAGTTGCTCCAAATCACTATTGATCAGAGAAATGCAAATTAAGACAACTCTGAGATACCACTACACACCTGTCAGATTGGCTAAAATGACAGGAAAAGATAACGATTAATGTTGGAGGGGCTGTGGGAAACCTGGGACACTGATACATTGCTGGTGGAACTGTAAACGGATCCAATCATTCTGGAGAGCAATTTGGAGCTAT
>JAJPUD010000996.1:209118-285935 GCA_023553655.1 Myrmecobius fasciatus | reverse complement strand
GGGATACGGCCAAAGCAGTTATAAGGGGCAATTTTATATCTCTAGATGCTTACTTGCATAAAATAGAGAAAGAAAACATCAACGAATTGGGCTTATTGTTAAAAAGAACTAGAAAAAGAACAAATTAAAAACCCTCAATTAAATACCAAATTGGAAATTCTAAAAATAAAAGGAGAAATTAATAAAATTGAAAATAAGAAAACTATTGAATTAATAAATAAAACTAAGAGATGATTCTACGAAAAAACCAAGAAAATAGATAAGCCTTTAGTTAATTTGATAAGAAAAAGGAAAGGGGAAAATCAAATTGTTAGTCTGAATAATGATAAGGGAGAACTTTCCTCCAATGAAGAGGAAATTAGAACAATAATTAGGAGTTACTTTGCCCAACTTTATGCCAGTAAGTTTGATAATCTAAATGAAATGGAGGAGGGGCAGCTAGGTGGTGCAGTGGATATAGTGGATAGAGCACCAGCCCTGAAGTCAGGAGGACCTGAGTTCAAATATGATCTCAGACACTTAACATTCCCTAGCTGTGTGACCCTGGGCAAGTCACTTAACCTCAACTGCCTCAGCAAAAAGCAAAAAAAAAAAAAAAAATGAAATGGAGGAATATCTACAAAAATATAGATTGCCCAGGTTAACAGAAGAGGATATAAATGATTTAAATAGCCCCATATTAGAAAAAGAAATAAAGAAATAGAACAAGCTATTAACCAACTCCCTAAGAAAAAATCTCCAGGGCCAGATGGATTTACATGTGAATTCTACCAAACATTCAAAGAACAATTAATTCCAATACTACACAAACTATTTGAGAAAATAGGGACAGAAGGTATACTGCCAAAATCCTTCTATGAGACCGATATGGTGCTGATAGCTAAACCAGGTAGGGTGAAAACAGAGAAAGAAAACTATAGACCAATTTCCCTAATAAATATTGATGCAAAAATTTTAAATAAGATATTAGCGATGAGATTACAGAAAGTCATCCCCAGGATAGTACACTATGACCAAGTAGGATTTATACCAGGGATGCAGGGCTGGTTCAATATTAGGAAAACTATCAGCATAATTAATCATATTAATAGCCAAACTAACAAAAACCATATGATTATCTCAATAGATGCAGAAAAAGCATTTGATAAAATCCAACACCCTTTCCTATTAAAAACACTAGAGAGTATAGGAATAAATGGGCTTTTCCTTAAAATGATAAGTAGCATCTATTTAAAACCATCAGCAAGCATCATATGTAATGGAGACAAACTAAAACCATTCCCCATAAGATCAGGAGTGAAACAAGGCTGCCCACTGTCACCATTACTATTTAATATTGTATTAGAAATGTTAGCTTTAGCAATAAGAGAAGAAAAAGAGATAAAAGGAATCAGAGTAGGTAATGAAGAAACCAAATTATCACTCTTTGCAGATGACATGATGGTATACTTAGAGAACCCTAGAGAACTCAACTAAAAAACTACTAGAAACAATTCACAACTTTAGCAAAGTGGCAGGATTCAAAATTAATCCACATAAATCATCAGCATTTTTATATATTACCAACAAAGTTCAGCAGCAAGAGATGCAAAAAGAAATTCCATTCCAAATAGCAGATGATAGGATAAAATATTTTGGAATCTATCTGCCAAGGAAAAGTCAGAAACTATATGAACTTAACTACAAAACACTTTCCACACAAATAAAATCAGACCTAATCAATTGGAAAAATATTAAGTGCTCATGGGTAGGCAGAGTGAACATAATAAAAATGGCAATACTACCCAAACTAGTCTACTTATTTAGTGTCATACAAATCAAACTGCCAAGAAATTATTTTACAGATCTAGAAAAAATAGTAGCAAAGTTCATTTGGAAGAACAAAAGATCAAGGATTTCAAGGGGATTAATGAAAAAAAAAGGCAGATGAAGGTGGCCTTACTGTACCAGATCTAAAACTATATTATAAAGCAGCGGTCATCAAAACCATTTCGTACTGGCTTAGAAATAGAGCAGTCGATCAGTAGCACAGGATAGGTTATCAGGACAATCTAGGCAATAACTTAACAATCTAGTCTTCGATAAACCCAAAGACCCCAGCTTTTGGGATAAATACTCACTATTCCGCAAAAACTGCTGGAAATTGCAAACTAGTGTGGAAGAAATTAGGGCTTGACCCACGCCTAACACCACATACCAAGATAAGATCTAAATGGGCTCATGATCTAGATATAAAGAGGGACTTTGTAAGCAACTTAGAGGAACATAATATAGTTTATCTCTCAGACCTGTGGAGATGGAATAAATTTATGTCCAAAGAAGACCTGGAACTCCTAATTGAACACCAGATGGATAATTTTGATTATATTAAGTTAAAAAGTTTCTGTACAAATAAAACTAATGCAGACAAGATTAGGAGGGAAGCATCAAATTGGGAAATCATCTTTACATTTAATGGTTCTGATAAAGGCCTCATTTCTAAAATATATAGAGAATTGTCTCATATATATAAGAATTCAAGCCACTCTTCAATAAATAAGTGGTCAAGGGATATGAACAGACAATTTTCAGATGATGAAATTAAAACCATCTCTAGTCATATGAAAAGTTGCTCCAAATCACTATTGATCAGAGAAATGCAAATTAAGACAACTCTGAGATACCACTACACACCTGTCAGATTGGCTAAAATGACAGGAAAAGATAACGATTAATGTTGGAGGGGCTGTGGGAAACCTGGGACACTGATACATTGCTGGTGGAACTGTAAACGGATCCAATCATTCTGGAGAGCAATTTGGAGCTATGCTCAAAAAGTTGTCAAACTGTGCATACTCTTTGACCCAGCAGTGTTTCTACGGGGTCTATATCCCAAAAAGATCTTAGAGGAGGAAAAGGGACCCACATGTGCAAGAATGTTTGTGGCAGCCCTTTTTGTAGTGGCTAGAAACTGGAAACTGAAGGGATGCCCATCAATTGGAGAGTGGCTGAATAAATTATGGTATATGAATGTTATGGAATATTATTGTTCTGTAAGAAACGACCAGCAAGACAATTTCAGAGAGACCTGGAGAGACTTGCATGAACTGATGCTGAGTGAAACGAGCAGAACCAGGAGATCATCATATACAGCAACAACAATACTATAGGACGATCAATCCTGATGGACTTGGCTCTCTTCAACAATGAAATGTTTCAAACCACTTCCAATTGTTCACTGAAGAAAGCCATATACTCCCAGAGAGAGGGATGTGAAATGTGGACCACAACATAACATTTTCATGCTCTCGATTGATGTTTGGTTGCATTGTGTTTCCTTTATCTGATTTTTCTTTCTTGTAGATACGATTTTTCTTGCACAACAATGATGTGTGGAAATACGTATACATATATTCGATTTGTCAAGTATTTTAACATAATTAACATGTAGTGGATTTCCTGCCATCTAGGGGAGGGGTGGGGAGTAGGGGGGGAAAATTTGTAACAGAAAGCTTTGTAAGGGTTAATGTTGAAGAATTACCCATACATATGTTTTACAAATGAATAAATAAAAACAATGAGATGTTTCAAACGAGTTCCAGTTGTTCAGTGATGAAGAAAGTCATATATGCCCAGGAAGAGGCCAGTGGAATCTGAGTGTGGACCACAACATAGCATTTTCATGCTCTCTATTGATGTTTGCTTGCAGATCCAATTTTTCTTGTACAGCAAGATAACTATATAAATATGTATACATATATTCGATTTCTCAAGTATTTTAACATAATTAACATGTATTAGACTTCCTGCCATCCAGGGGAAGGAGTGAGGGAAAGGAGGGAATTTTTTTTTTCTTTTTGCTGAGGCAATTGAGGTTAAGTAACTTGCCCAGGGTCACACAGCTAAGGAATGTTATGTTTCTGAGACCAGATTTGAACTCAGGTTCTCCTGACTTCAGGACTGGTGCTCTATCCACTGGGCCACCTAGCTGCCCGGAGGGAAAAAATTTTAACAGAAAGCTTTGCAAGGGTCAATGCTGAAAAATTACCCATGCATTATGTTTTGCAAATAAAAAGCTTAAAAAAAAAAAAAAAAGGATAGTGGACCCACCACAGTTGGACCTTAATATCACAATCCTTGAGAGAATCATAACAGATATAGAAATGGCACTAAAGAATTCTCAGATAGCAAAAGTAGCAAAATGGGATTAAGAATACCTACAAGAGGGGCAGCTAGGTGGTGCAATGGATAGAGCACCAGCCCTGAAGTCAGGAGGACCTGCGTTCAAATCTGGTCTCAGACACTTCACATTCCCTAGCTGTGTGACCCTGGGCAAGTCACTTAACCTCAATTGCCTCAGCAAAAAGCAAAAAAAAAAAGAATACATACAAGAAACTTCTGCCAGGAGTTATACAAATGTAGAGATATTGAGAGACATATGAAGTTTCCCAAAAGTCTTAGTACAGTTTAAAGATCTGAAACTATACTAAGACTTTTGGTTGTTGTTCAGCTTTTTCAACCACGTCAGACTCTTTGTGATGCATTCTTGGCAAAGATGCTGGAGTGATTTACCATTTTCTTCTTCAGCTCATCTTATAGATGGGGAAACTGAGACAGGATAACATAACTAATAAATACTTGAGGCCAGATTTGAATTCATAAAGAGGAGCTTTCCTCATTCCAACCCCAGAGATCTATTTACTGTGCCATCAAGCTGTGAATAAGACTTTAGGATACTCTATATTTATAAAATATTTAAAGGAAGGGAAGATACCAAAGGCACTGACAAAGTCTCAACCTTATTGATTCCTAAAATAGATTATAAAGAAAGTATTGACAACTGCCAACCTTTATCCCTAGTTTCCCATCTATCTAAAATATTTATGAGGGTTCTCTATACACTAATTGAAAACACAAGGATTACAAATAAGAAAAAAAACTGCTCTGAAAGAGCTTACATTTTTATGGAAGGATATAACATGTGAATAGATAGTTATATTGTGATAATTTTCAAAGAAGACAGGTAGTGCTAAAAATCCAAAGGGATTTAGGAAAGATTTCCCATTGAATGTAATGCATGCATTGAGCCTTTGAAGGAAGTTAGAGATTCTATAAGGTAGAGGTGAAGGTATAGCCTTTTTTGGTCTCTTCAGTCAGAAATTATATCTCCCTCATCTTAAACCCCATAGAATTTTGCTTATTGCCTCTCTTTGGGCACTTCAAAAATGCTACTTTATTTGATTTTTACTCCTGTCCAATATTTCACTTCTTCCACTAACCTGTAAGTTCCTTGAGGATAGTGATTATTATATATTCATCTTTATATCCCCTTGTGTGAACTGAATTGAAGATGTGAAAATGAAACAAATGTGAATTTAATTTAATTAATTTAATCTCATGCTGGTTTCTGCCTTTGGATTAAAGATAGAATAGGCAATCCCATCTAGAAAAAAAAATTGTAGAAATTGCAGAAAGTATTTTCTAGGATTTCCTTTTCTTCCAAAAGTTTCCTCTGCAATAATTTGCTGTCCAGAGCATAATAAAGTCTGACCCAAGGAAAGCATGAGAGTAGAGAATTAGAATTTCTTAGGTTGCCTTCATCCCTTAAACAGCCTCAGGGGGCCAAGTACAATTAAGCCACATTAATTAAAAAACTAAAATACAGAAAAGGGCAACCAGCAGGAATAACACTAGAACAGCATCAAATAGTTTGAAAATAAACATAAAAAATAATAGTGATCATTTACCACCATATTTTAGAGTTTAGCAAATTGGGGACTCAGTGGGATTACTGAAAGATGGAAATTCCAGAATGTCAGACCTTGAGATAAAATGATGAAGCATAGAAGTTGTTAAAAATTATCTCAATGATCAGACACAGTACACACATAGGTACATGTGTGATCCATGTCTCATACAATCTTTTTTTTTTTTTTTTGCTGAGGCAATTGGTGACTTGCCCAGGGTCACACAGCTAAGAAGTGTTTAGTGTCTGAGATCACATTTGAACTCAGGTCTTCCTGACTTCAGGGGTGGTGCTTTATCCACTGCACCACCTAGCTGCCCCTCATAAAGTCTTGCTTTGGTCTGAAAACCTGAATAGATCAGAAATTTCTCACCATTGCTACTTTTGGATATTGCTCCCTAAATGACACCTCTCCAGCATCTTCTTTAATTTTCCCCTTTTAGATACTAATCTTTATTCGGCTTCTGAAACATGTAGTACACAACCATTGGCTCCTCTTCCTCACCATGCACTCTCTCCTCAATGCACTGAATTTCTTTATAATCTAGCTCCAGTTCCCTCTACTCACAGAATTATCTGAAGTCACCAAAAACTTCTTAAATATGAAATAAAATTATCTTTCTCAATCTTGATTCTCTACCAGTAACAGCTGGTTGATCTTGGTAAGGAACTTCAATTTTCTTTCTCTGTAAAAATGATTTAAGCTATTTTAAAAATCACTGATTTTTTTTTTTTTTACTCCTTTTGGTCTGTTTTTTCTTGCACAGCATGACAAATATAAAAATATGTTTATATATTGATACTTGATAACCCATATCAAATCATTTGCTGTCTTGGGATGAGGAAAAATAAGGGAGGAGGAAAGAAAAATTTAGAACACATAGTCTTACAAAAATGAATGTTGAAACTATATGCATTTGGAAAAATAAAATATTATTGGGGGAAAAAGATCACTTTGAGCTCTGATTGTGGCATAGATCTTACTGTCGTTCCCCTGGACAAAAACCTCAAAGGTTTCCTATTGCCTCTACAATACAATCAGCTTGGCATTTAAGGTCCAACCTACTTGTCAAACCTTATTTCATATTACGCCACTCAGGCTCACCACCATGAGTTCTTGTGTTCCAACCAAAGTGAACATTCCATTTCTCACATTTGTACAGATAATCCCCCATATCTAAAACGCATTCCTTCCCCATGGTTTCCTTCTCAAGAACCACACCTTCCTTCAAGATTTAGTCCAAGTGAAGCCCTTCCTGACCCGCCTACTTGCTAATTCTCTTTTCAGCCTAACCTTATTTTAAACTTATTTGAATACCTATTTTATCTAGCTGGTAAAATATAAGTTTCTTGAGGACAGGAATTGGTTTGTTTTTATCTTCTTGTTTCTAGCACTAATACAATGCCTTGTACCTAGTATCTAATAAGCATTTGTTGAAATGACTTTACTTATTTCCTTATGTCCTTAACACATGAATTTCTTCTGATACTGATTATCATTCCAATGCCCTTGAAATGCATTTTGTAAACATATCCCATATAAAGTTGTGACTGACCAATGTCAACTCACTAATGTGGTGTAGCCCCGAGGAATAACCCCCAGGCTACCTGGCCTTGGGAATTCTGTAGTTAGGAAGGATATATATCTTCCCTTAGGCTATCTTGCATTAGTTTACTTTGCATGGCCAGGATGCTAAATCCAAAAGATTGCAGGCTATCAAACAACAGCCTGCAGGACAGTGATAACAAGGTTTTTTAAATTAATGAGCTACAATAATAAAGTGTCTGAAGTTAAAGCAGGCACAATACAAAAGTGGATATCCACCATTTGACCTAGTGACATTTCAGAGCTAAAAATATACCTCTGGAAGGTTTCCCATGAGCTCTGCCTAGGTTACTATGGGTACTGCACCAGTGCACAAAGTCAGAACCAGACCATTCCTCAACTCCATCTCTAAGCCATAAAATTAACATATCAGTGACATGAAGCACCTGATTTCTCTGACTTTTCCCTATAAATTTATCTTCTTGCTCTTGGCTTTTTGCTAACTTCTGGAATTTAGCCTACTTTAACTGGCATTATAATTATAATAACCTTTGCCCTTCCACTTAGAGATGGTTCTGAGTCTGCAAATTCTTTTTAGATACCTCATGACACCAGTTTGGAACCCCAACATTTTGGTGTACCTCATGAACCCAAACATTACTATAACTACAAGTCTCACCCTAATTCCATGAGAACATATTGTAATGTTCTTCTCCTAGCCTCTTTGATTTGTTTCTGAGGCATTTCTTTTCTCTCTTAAATCCAATGATAGAACAGGGAATTAGGAGAGGGGCCTTAGGGGTTTCCCCTTCTGAGGAATGGGCCTTTCTTGGTCTTTTAGTTTCTTCTTTTATAGGTAAAAGAAGTTTCAAAGGTTGGCATTAGGTGAGGTTCCACAGCCAGAAAGGCAAAAGTCCAGAAGACTAAGAGGTATCTGGGACACTGGGCAAAGAAAAAAAAAAAAATTCAATCATCCCACAATTAGAAATGAAAATGTTGGGACCATGCAAGTAGGAACTGAGCTGGATTTTGAGCCTACCCCCCTAGAGATCAAGGTAGCAACTTCTTGACATGGTGGATAATATATTGGGCCTAAAGTCTGGAAGGTCTGCATTCAATCCTACCTCAGATTCTTACTAGTTGATTAACTCTGGACAAGTCACTTAACCTCTGTCTGTTTCAGTTTCCTCCATTGTAAAGTGAGAAAAATAATTGGACCTGCCTTACATGGTGGCTATAAGGACTAAAAGATGGTAATATTTGTAGCTTAGCATAGTATCTGGCGCATAACTAGTGCTTAATAAATTCTTATTCTTTCTTTCATTCAAAGGTAATACAGTAAAGAATAGGCCTCCGTAGTATTGGGGGTGAATGTTCATAAGTTTTTCCTTTCTGTCTGGGAGAAGGGAAGGGGGAAAGGAGAGAGAATAGGAAAAAAAAAATTACAAGAATTATATCTGTAGAAGAGAAGGAATTGTTTATAAATGTCAAGGCCTTTATACAAATGATTCACTGATAATGTCTTTATCAATAGTAATTCCACTCTGGAGGGAAAAAAACCCTAAAGTTTCTTGCAATTTATATCTACAAAGGAAAAAAAGGAGTTGGAAAAAGTATTGAATTTAATGTTAGAACAGTAAATGATGAGAAGTTGAGCCAGGAACTTGAGAAGTCAAATTTCTCTGAACCCAATTTATTTGAGAATGAAGGAGTAGGGCTGGGGCAATGAATTAGATCATTTAAACTTCAAGTTGACCTGTAGATTTTTAAAACTTCTAGGTTTGGGTTTTTTTTTTTTCCCTTACTTTCTTTATCTAGATTTCCCCAAGGCTAGGGGTGATTTGGAAGTAAATGACTTAATCAAAGTTATATCCCCCCAGTCCCTCATTAGAACAGGTTTATCTCTCATAATATTTACTCTTTCCTTAATTGTTAGCCAATCAGAATTGATTGCCACCCTCAAGAATATCCACTTTTCCAAGGGCAGATAAATTGTGAGCTCACACCATGATTGCTCTTTGACATTTAAGAGTGTCACTGACCCATTTTATTGGCAATATACTAGCATTATTAATAAAATGATTAATTATCCAGAAATTATATCTCCAACCTTTTAAATGTCACAATTCTTTAGGTACTTGAATCATTTTCTGAAAACATTTTGGAGGTCTCATTTATTTCTGCTTCTCTTCTAGCTAGCTCTCTCCTACTCTCCCCACTTTTTTTACACTCTTCATGCTCAACTATCTACAAGAAATTTCCATTCTCTTCTAGCTGTAGAAAGCAAACCTTAGGATCACATTGATGAATAAAAATTTCCAGTTTCTATATCTCTTGTTTGGCCTAACTCTTATACTCAAAGTGGCATAATTCCCTATTACATTCTCAAGTCCCTGTACAGACCAATTTTCAGCCTTTATAGTCTTAATTTTGGCTGCCTACAAATATCTCATTTATAAAATTGTTTCTATGGAAACAATTGTCCCCCTATGATGACTTTGATTTTCCTCAAGTTGTGTTTTTATGGAAACAGCATCTTTAAGGGGACTTTGTCTTTATTCTTTGCTTCCTTCAGGGGTCTCTTCACAGAGCCTGAAAGAATACATGAAGCCTCAATGAATATTAGTAAATTTGATTTTTTTTTATTTCATTTGAAAGGATGCTTGTCACTTGGCTACAGATTTGGGCCGGTTTATATCAGGCTGATAGCTATATGTAATTGTCATTGGCATTTTGAAATTGTCATAGGGACTGAAATAGCTATTTTGCTTATAATCTGTCTAATTGTTCTATAGCAGCAATTCTCACACTGTTCTGAACCTTAGGATGTCAAAAAGTAATGAAAGGAGTTCTATCATGAGAAATGTTTTAATGGAGAAACAGCATTCATATGTATGTGCTTTGTCTTCTCTGTTTTCAATCCATGATGAGGATAAGGACCTGGTATCTCAGTGAGCCTTAGCACAGAAAGCCTAAAGCACTGATAGGATTATGATATTCTCTGAGGCAAGCTAGAAAGAGGACTGATGGGATCATCTCAGCCTTAAGTGGTTCTTTTGTTAAGTAGGCCTTTTGTTCAAATGCACTATTGATTACAGTCCCACCCCAGGTGGAGATCTTTGGAAACTCCATCTTTATGGTATCTTATCAGAAAGCCAAGTTATAATGTCTACTTTTCCTCCTTCCCCAGGTTATAGTTTCCCTAGAAAAGATCTGCCCATATTGTTGTTAAACTCCTTTTTAAGTCTTTTAGTCCTTCAATCCTTTTCCTTTTTTTAGTCTTACATGGTGTACTCCTATCCTATGACGTCTTCCTCCTGGTTACTGCTAGAGAACTTGTCTTCTCCTTTGTTAATTGCTAAAATTCCTTTTCCTTTCTAAAGACTATTATGGATTTAGCCTGATTTTAGCACCATAATTAAAACTTTTCCCCCTTGATTTAGAAGATGACTGAGCCTACAGATTTTTTTTGCCATGACTTGTGACATCAACCCATAACCCCAATATAGTTTGGAATCTCATACCATATTCCATCATTTTGGTAGCCTGGTATGGGGAGAGTCTGACAGCAGTCCCAAACCTCAGCAGTGAGAACTATCAGAGACTGGTCAAAATCAATTATGTGATAGAAACTGGGTTTTGTTATCCTAAAATTAGTCATCAAACACAAATGCACAAAATGCCTGTAATACAAAAATGTAGTTGTCTATCCTCATCTTATATATATAAAATAATCAGGTCCATTTATTTTCTTAGTGTTTGGGAGTTGGAGTATAGAGCTAGTAGGCTGAATTACTATCAATTTTTATACCAATGCCCATTATTTACAATTACGAAAAATCTGTGGACACAGAAAAATATTTATAACCATGCTATTAAAGAGAAAACAGACATCAATAAACCTATTTTGGATACCAAAGCAGAAGAAATGCAAATCTGAAAATGGTTAAACCTACTATTCATTCAATTCTTATAATCCTAAAACATAATACAATTTAGGTTACCAAACACTAAAAGTGACAATAATAATAATCCATGGTTCTGAAAAAATTAGAAAGGCATGTATTTCTAAATAAAACAGATCAAATTTTAAAATGAAACACTGGAATTTTTTAAACAAAAATGTGTAGAATGAAAATACAACCTCCAAAGTATGGCTAATGTAAAAAGAAAATGATAATTTTCAAGCACATTACACAGTGACAGATACATGCGTTACTGTTTCCAAATATAAAATACCCAATGAGAGAAAACAACAAACTCATCAAATAGTCTATAATATTGCTAGTTTTGGAATAAAATTGATAAAAACTATAACTTTAAAAAATCTGTTTCATGTAGTACCATTACTGGTAGACATTTGTAGTAAGCTGACTTTTTTGTAGTAATCTGCCAAAATTTTATTTAAAATAAAGAGTTCTACCACTGAAAGAAGATTGATACTCTTAATGTTTCACTGAAGCAAATTCATAATGCAATCTGCAGATGGACTTTTCCAATATTGAATGGCACTTTAAAAAACTGTCAATATATTTTCCTGACATGATTTTTACAAGAAACTGACTAGACTTCCTTCACCTATATATTGACATATTTTCCAGAAATATGTTAAAAACAACTATCATGATAGTATAGTACAGTGTGATGACTATAAGCAAAAATGGTACAAATTTATTTTCCCCAAAACTTGGCTTGATCTCTTTCTCTCTGTGTCTGTCTATCTCTCTCTCTAGTTCTCTCTCTCTCTCTCTTTCTCTTTCTCTCTCTCACTCACTCACACACACACACAAGCAGCTAAATAACACAGTAAATAGAACACCCAGCATTGAGTCAAGAAGTCCTACGTTCAAATCCAGCCTCCAACATATACTATCTTTGTGTTCCTGGGCAAATCGTTTAACCCTATTTGCCTCAGTTTCCTCATCTGTAAAATGAGCTGGAGAAGGAAACAACAAACCACTCCAATATCTCTACCAAGAAAGCCTCTTGTGACCAAACAGTGTCCAAGGAATCAGTCACAATAGAAAAATTACCAAATTGTAATGCATGGAGAAACTGAGGCAGTATAGAGATTAGAGATTTTTAATATTTTATTGATAGTAGTGGAGAGTTTGGACTGGCAGCCATATTAGCCAGCTATCTGGATAGGACTCTTAGTATCTAGCCCAAGAGTGGGGGGAGGGGGGCTCCAGAGACTCTTATAGGGCTCTGGCACTCAGGGAAACAAAGGCAGAAGGAGGAGTAGAGCACTGGGGGGATAGAAGTTCCAGGAAAGGACCATAAATTCAGTTCTGATAGGTGGGGGTGTAGAGGAAGGATCATAAATTCTGATACGGAGCTAGGAGATACTAAGTCTGAGACCAGAAAGATATGCCCTAACATTGGAGATCAGCCATCTGGAGTTTTATGATTCTTTGGAATGCTAAGTGGCCAGAGCTCCTTGCCCTAATTATCTCAGTCCTAATGGCCAGGAAAGGGGGGTTGCCACCAAGGAGACTGAGGCAGAACAATTAAGGGAAACTGAGACAGGGGAATTGTAGCATAGCACAACAACAAAGTAGTCTAGGAGACAGTGATGTCTATGTCCTTCTAATATCACCTATCATTAAAATTTCCATATCAACCTTATACCTTCTCACTCCCTTTTATGTAATAAGTATTTTGCCCAATTTGACAAGACATAATCCTTGAAAAAGTCAAGTTAAAATACCCTTCTAAATAATGATTTAATAATCTTCAAATCCAATCCTATTCCTATATATACAGTACAATTATCCATGTGTTTTTCCCCTAACAATCCTACTGTGAAATAGGTAGTACAAATCTTATTATCATTGTTTACATATGAGAAACCTAATGCTCAGGATGGGTAAATAAATGATTTGCCCACAGTCAGGTGACTAGTAAGTATTCATACTAGTGGGCAATGCTAGAATTCAGATTTTTTTGGACACACCCCCTCACTTTCACCTCCTAGAAATTCCTAGGCACAGTTTAAATATACTTTTCTACATGAAACCTTTCCTGAAATAACTAGTCCTCCCTTCCTATTTGGACTCTTATATAAATCTAAAGAAATATGTGTTGTTTAAGCCTAATAGACTATAAGATCCTTCAGGGCAAGAGATGTTTCATTTATATCTATCCACAAAACCTTGCAGATTATTCATCTGACACACAGTAGGTGCTTAATAAATTTTTACTGATTTTTTACTCCAACCCAATATTCTTTCCACTGTCTCACAGTAGTTCTCAAACCAACCTTATGGTTTCAGATGAGATTTTTAGATCAGAAGAAGAACCCTATTTTCTCTTGTTCTTTGTTCAGAATAAAAAAAAAAAAAAAATGATGTTCATAAATCTGAGAAAACACAGCACTCAAATCAAGCCATAGGAGCTAATGAAGAAAGATGTCTCTCACATTGATAGAGATGATTTAGAAAGCATTTACCCATGAGTTAACAGTCTGACTTATTTTGTTTTCTCATTCCCAGGTTGCTTCCTGGGATATGAAAGTCCTGTGGAATCTGACTACATGAGGCTGCTGATCATCTTTTCTTTTCCTTCTCCACGGTGACTTTTCAACCATAGCAACAGCTTGACAAGGAAAGTCATCACCCTTTCCAGCATTAGTAGTCTCTCAGAGGAGATGGTTGTTCAATAAAACCAAACTTCTGTATAAAACATGAGCATGTATTATGCACCGATGAGCATCTTTGGCCTTTGGAAATCAGATAAGAATCTGGCTAATGCCTCTGAAGCCTAGTATATCAGCAAGTACATGGCATGGCCTTGATCCTTCTTTTACTTTTGAAGGATACAGTGACTGCAGGTGGTAGTAGGTTCCTTTTTAAAAGCTTCCAAATGCAACACTTTGCAGCAATGATTGCATCCCAGCCTCCTCATTGATATGCTGTTCAAGAATCAAAGGAGGTCTTGATTACCAGGTGGCCTGTTGGAAGTCATCAATATTTAATCTGGGGGTTCTAGTGGCCACATCTGTTTTTACTGATAACTGATTCTTCCTAGGGAATGGTTTTTGTTGGTTTATATTTCATAACTTTCCATAAAAGATGAGTTAGAGGGTCTTATCATTTAGCAGAGCCCAAAGCTGCCCCACAAAAATAACACATTACCAAATTGATAAATGCCATCACTCTTGAGGGTTGTAGAGAAATACAAGCATTGAAAGGGCTCTTTTCTGCCCATTTGGTTTCCATTTGGATTGCTGTATTTGCCCCTGAAACTGGCTAAATGTTTTCTAAATCATCTGCACCAATAAGAGAAGACATATTTCTCTGTTAGCGCCTTATGGTCTGATATATCACAAGGAATACTGTGCTGTTCAACATTCTTTAGCACCTGGGATTTTTGTGTGTTTTATTTTTGTTTTTGGTTTAGAGCTAGGATAGATGTCCTTCCCCAAATTGGCTAGACCACATTGTTTATTCCCCCAAACTACTGCTTGCAACTGAAATGTGTGTTTCTAATTATAGTGTGTCAAAATAAAATAGAGTAGGAAAAATACTCATTTTGTAATCAGAGGACCTATTTTCAAGTACAGCATGAGATCCTCATTACCTGGGAGACCTTAACACAGGTCAGTCATTTAACTAACAGGTTGAGATAGATAAGAGCTGGGTCTGGAGTCAGGAAGACTGAGTTGAAAATCACCTCATATACATACTAGCTTTGTGACCCTGAGCAAGATGTTTAAGCTTTGTCAGCTTCAGTTTCTTCATCTAAAAAATGAGTATGTTAATATCTATCTCCCAGAGCTATTGATAATAAAATGAGGTGATATTTAAAAAGCATGATATTCATTTTTTTTTTATTTCAGTCATGAAATGACTGACTCCATATGGGGTTTTCTTAGCAAAGATACTGGTAAAGTTTGCCATTTCCTTCTGTAGCTCATTTTATAAATAAAGAAACTGAGGCAAACAGAATCAAGTGACTTCCCCTGGGTAATCCAGCTATTAAGTATCTGAGGCTGGATTTGAACTCATGAAGGGAAGTCTGCCTGACTTCAGGTCCAGTACTCCATCTACTATGCCATGTAGTTGCCTAAGCATTATATTATTGCTAATTGTTATAATTACTTAACCTGCCGAGCCCCCACTCTCCTCATCTGCAAAATAAAGTTTAGACTAAAACATCTAAGGACCACTTCCAGCTCTAAATCCATCATCTTCCTTTTTTAAAAAGTATTTTAGTTTTTCCTTGAAAGAATTTTTTTCCATCCCCTGAAAAAGAGAGGAAAGAGATTCCTCGTAATAAATAAGAATAGTCAAAAAAAATTTCCAAATTGGCTATGTCCAAAAATGTGTGCTTCATTCTACATATTAGTCCCTCACCTCTCTGTCATGAGACACAAGAACTCTAATCAATAAGATTATTCATTATATATGATTCCAGGGGACCAGTGATAAAGAATGCTACTCACTTCATAATCCTTTTTTTCTTTTCCACTTCCCACTTCACTAACAAGAACTCCAAAAAAATAGGAAGCCTCACTAAGAAAGTCACACCACAAAAGAAGTTGAGTAGAATAGCCAGGCTGCCTTGATGAAAGTAAGGAAATATTTGATTTCCTCAAAGTATCTCTCTTTCACCAAGAAGGTGTTGGACAGCAAACACACATGCCTCTAGTTAAAAAGATCCTATTTGTCTCCAATGAAATGATAGAATGACACTTGTTTTGAGATCACTTGTGGTGTGATTCGTTTGGTCAAGGCTTTCCACTGCATTGTTGAAAGGGAATCTTGCATCCTGAGCCACTTGGTATCCTCTCCCTAAGTTTTGTTTCTTGCCTTCTGACCAGGAGTCTAACGAGCAAATTTCAATTTAAATAGCCATACTTCCCATTCTTAATCCTGCCAGTGGCCAGAAAATCTAGACCAATTGTTACCTAGACAATCACAAATATGTCTATGATCAATTAGTTTAAAGTCTATAACTGGGACTAGATGACAAGAATTTTGCCCTGTGAAGCCAAAATTTAGGTGGTGCTGAAAGCACTTGCAGTGCTCTTACAGAAGTGAAACAATTGAAATTTGCTACTTCACAAATTCATTAACTAATGTAGGGAGCCACCTGAATGAGGCTTGTTAGCCATATCCCATCCTATTACCCACCCACCCCTTCATCCTGTGTTGGCTCCTCCAATAGTTTTGGAGGGTATTTTCTTTGCAATTTGCCCCAGATACATTTTGTATTATTTGTTCTAGGTACAAAGATTGCTAGTCACAGTTGTAGCAGAGCACTAAGCAGCACAAAATGACAGAAGTTTTGCCCCAAGATAATCAAACCGTCTGAGCCAGTAAGCATTTCCTCTCTTAAGAGGATAGGATTTCACAGTCTTCCCCAAAGGCTCACCTTATAGTCAGCCTGAGGCTCAGGGCACAACTACTGCCAGGTTTGTCCTGGGGGAAAAGGCCAACTCTCCTCTCCTGGATGGATTCTTCTCTGCATAGATAAGCTATTTTCCTCACTGTGCTCCCCTCCACTCCCAAGATGTCCCTTCTCATTCCTCCACTACATATAAATGTGCTCAGTAATCATTTAATCTAATTATGGCCCCATGCTTAACCAAATTCCTTATTATATCACTCACCTTTCATAAATGCAGTCTCAATGTATAAAAACTAACATAAATCACCAATCAGTTAAACACTTTTTATATGTAACATTTAGTGACTCCCTTTAAAGAATTCTAAATTCCCTTCAACCACAAACCCATACCACTGACTGTCATGGCTATACTTAAAAAAATTTCTTCTCTCACATTTTTGTGTTTCTTTCAGCCCAAATCAGTTTCTTTAGTCTTATACTATCTTGCTGTTGTGTGTCCTTGATTCTTGTTCTTGAAGAGGACTAATGACCTCACAAGTATGGCATATTAACTAGTGAATGAATTGGATTTAAGGGAGGCACAGGTAAGCAAAGTAAAAAATGTTAATGCTTCTGAAGCAGAAAAGAGAAAAAAACAAAAAACAAAAAAACCTCAGCTGGTACTTACCAGCTGTGTGGGTAAGCCACCCTAGGTAAGTCACTAAGGCCTTCTGAGCCTGTTTCCTCATCTGTAAAATGATAGGATTGAATTAGATCATCTCTTTAATTCCTTCCAACTGACTCAGAGGGTATGATTCTTTGCAACAGGGTCTGAACACCTAAAGACATGTTCTCCTTCTGTCAAGTATTGACCTGAAAAAGGCTAACTTCTCAGTCTCATATATGGATAGGTTTTGACATTGCTATTTTACCTCTAAGCTCTTATCTAAATATGAAGATAATGTTGCATATTCTGCATTTCTATTTAGTAATTTATTGAACATTAGTATTAATAATTTATTAGAATTCATAGTTTCCTTTCAATTAATGCATCTGAAGTGATATAATGATGTCAGGAGATGGAGGTCTGGTTTTATGCCTCAGGGATCTGTCCTTGGCCCTGTGCTGTTCTTCCTTGTTAATGACTTGGATGAAAGTATAGATGGCCTGACTGTCAAATTTGTAGGTGGCATGAACAAAGACCTAAAAAATTGTAGTCCAAAAAGACTTCAATATGCTAAAATGACTGGACTAGATTCAATGGGCAGAAATGTAAAGGTTTATACATGGGTTCAAAAAATCAATAGGAAAAGCACAAGATAAAAGAGATATGCACAGTTTACATATCTTTAAGTAACTTCATGATTTTCTACTCATTTTGGCTGAATTCATTTTACAGAATATGGACATTATAATTTTTTTTTCTGAAAAATAACTATATAAAAGTTTAGAACCATGAATTGGAACAATGTGGATTTATGAAAGTCCAATAGCTACCCTAACCCCCATTTCACAAAAAAAGGAAATTGAAGCCTAAAGAGTCCAAATAATTTGCCCAAAGTTATTCAGATAGTAAGTAGCAGAGCTGGGGTTCAAATTCACATTATCTGACTCCAAATTTAATAGACATTGTGGTAACTCACTGCAATTTTTTTCTAAAAGTGGTGTTTTCACAATATATAAAGAAGAGTTAGTTTTTTAGAGATGAAACTCAGAACTAATGTTTTTCCACTACTATCCTAGACATATTTTGTCCTTTGGGAGTTTCCTTCTTCTTCTAACCAGGAATTTAGAGCATCAAAAAATATTCTTTTGGAGGAGGGGAATATTTCTAAATTGAGAGATGATTCATAATTTTTGCTTTTTTTTTTCTTCTGGAATAGAAATAAGTTAATTACAACAGGAGCACTTTTGAAAGAAAGAATGAAAAAAGGGACAGATGCTTCTTTTTTCTTTATTTTTGAAATGAAGATTTATCCATTTTAATTATTCTATTTTTGGTTTGTTTCATGAATTGCCATGGCCAAGAAAAGTCACTACCTAGTAGATAACTTTTTGGTAATGATCATGGAATAGTGGACAGCACAAGCATGGGACTTGGAATCAGGAGATCTGAATGAGACACAATTACTGCATGATCATGGGCAAGTCATTTGATAAGATCAGAGAATCTCTGGATTGTTTGAGATCTCAAAAGTCATTTAGCCAAACCTATCTTTGAAGAAATATCTATTCTATAATATCCCTGATAAATGGGCTTTCAACCTTCACTTGAAAAATCTCCATTGAAGGGAATGCTATTAACTCCCAAAGTAGCTCATTCCCTTTCTCTATAGTTCTAATCATTAGGAAATTCTTTCCATCAATTTAAATCTGACTCTGTAATCTACATCCTAGTTCAATTCAATGCTTCTTTCATTCAATCCTCATTTAGCTATTCAAATAATATACCACAAAGCTTTCTATTCTCCAGGTTAGACACCACCCCACTTAAGATCTACCTTTGTCATCAATTCAAAGTCCTTCACCATCTTGATTGCCCTTCTCTATCTGTTCTGGAGCTTATCAATATCCTTTTCAATATATAACACACCTTGAGTGCTGATCATACAGGACAAAATACTTTAGTCCTACTTCTTCCCATTCCATAAAAAAGGAGAAATTGTCAAATGCATTGCAAAACTCTAAAAATGAACTCTAACTCTAACCTTCCCCTTGTCCACAAGTCTTATAGTACTGTCAAATAAGATAAAGGTAATGCAATATGACATGATTGTGATGGAACCACAAATCCCCATGTAATCACTGTTTCCTTTTTTATATATTCACAAACCAATTCTTGAATAATGCTTTGATGCTTCGGTGTATCTGTGATCTCATCAATGGGTATCTCCACTGGTGATGCATATTGTAACCTTTCCATGACTTCTTATCTTCTGCCATTCTTATCCTACATAGACAATATACCTAATATGCTAGGTTCTTTTTTCTAGATTTCTTTATAGATATCAATGGAGCATACAAGCCATCCACTAATTATATCCTGTTTTTCTACTTGACTAATACTTCCTTTTTTAGGCATGAATCCTTCTCATGATATATTTTAACATCACCTGTTAAATAGTTCTTCCTTCCTAATGAAGTATTGAGGTGGTACAAGGGATAAAGCATTAAGTCTACAGTCAGGAAGACAAATTTAAGTCTGGCATCAGATATTAACTTGTTATGTAATCTTGGGCAAGTCCTTGGGAAAGTCACCTAATTTCTACATTCCCCAGTTTCCCTAACTATAAAATGAAGATAAGAATAAAACCCACATCAGAAGATTGTTATGAGGAACAAATGAGATAATATTTGTAAAGTGCTTAGCATGTAATACTAATTTCATCAATATGTAATTAATAATAATTAGCATGTAATTAAAGTGCTTAATAAATATTTTCTATACATTCCTCCTTCCCTAATACATTTCATTGTACTCATACCCACTATGTGCTTCTCCACTGTCCTTTGGGTTTTCTTTAATTGAAATTCCATGATATGTAGTATCATTAACAAACTACTGATATTTTAGCTTGTTTTGTTTTGTTTTGTTTTTGAGATTGTATTTCAGAGAAAGCCTTGGTTTAATAAACCCCCTGTGCAAGAAATCATAAAGAAGGGAAAGGGACCCATATGTACAAAAATGTTTGTAGCAGCTCTTTTTGCTGTAGCAAAAAAATTAGAAAAGGAATGGATGCCCATCATTTGGGGAATGGCTGAACAAGTTGTGGTACATAAAGGTAATGGAACATTACTGTTCCATAAAAATTGATGAACAAGCTGATAATAGAAAGGCCTGGAAAGATTTACATGAACTGATACTGAACGAAACAAGCAGAACTGGGAATATATTGTACACAGTAACAGCAAGAATGGGGTGATGATCAACTATGAAAGGCTTTGTTCTTCTCAGTGGTTCAGTGATCCAAGGCAATCCCAATAGACTTTGGATAGAAAATGGCATCTGCATCCAGAAAAAGAACTAAGGAGACTGAATGTAAATCAACATGTGCTATGTTCACTTCTTTTTTTTTTTAATCTTTCCCATGGTTTTTCCTTTTTGGCCTGATTTTTCTCTCCCAACATGATTCATAAAGCAATGTATATTAAAAATAAATAAACTTACAAAAAAGTAAAACCCCTGTGCAATTCTTTAAAGGCAATACATCCCTTTCTGTTCTTTCTATTCATTTTGATCCCCAATCATTTTTTATTTACAATGTCTTTCTAAGATATATTTAATGATGGACTGGCTCTATAAATTGCCAATCTACCTTTATATAACTGTCTGCACAAAGACATTCTTCATTCCATCAATAATGCTAATCTCTTCTATGATTTTGCCAGGAATATAAGTCAATCTCATTGGCCCATAGTTTGCAGACTTTGCTTTTCTCCTTTTCTATGAAAATCAAGACAATATTTGCCCTTCAGCAGCCCCTAGCATTTCTCATTGTATTTTCTCTTATCCCCCAGTGAAACAAGATCTTCCGGTTTTTGACAATTGGGTCTAAAAATAGCAGTTCCCTTTGTTGGGATTTTTTGCTTTCTTAAGGATAACATTATCATTAAGAAAACTCAAGAACTTATTAGCTATCTGCTTTTGGCAGAGAAATAGCTTTAACAGGTATCATATAATTTGCATTCCCTAGCTTTAGGCCTTTGTTCCACATTTCTGATGCTCAGTTTCCTTACCTATAAAATGGGTATAATAATAAATGCCCTACTAACCTCATGGGATTATTAAGAAGTAGATGCCTTACAAATCTTAAAGAACTACATGAATAAATTGATTGGTCATCACCATTATAACTACATTTAGCTCACTGGCCCTCAGATAATAGATTATATTTAGTCTATCACAGGACACATTCTAAAATTGCTAATAATTACACAATTATTAGATTGTCAACCAACATTAATCTAACTGTAGTTTTAACATGGAAACATGGGTTTGCAGAACTATCCATTTTGATCAAGAAAAGATCCTAAAAGTGATCTAGTCCCAAGTCCTAATCTTGCTCAGGGTCACACAATTATAAAGTGCCTGAGGCTAGATTTGAACTCTGATCTTCCTGACTCATTTCCTAGCACTTTATTGACTGTTCCACCTAGCTGCCTACTATCACTTTCTCCCTATTTCTAACCTCATGCTTAATGACATCATGCATAATTTCATCAATACCTATAAAGTAAAAGCCTATTGTTCAAATATCCCTTTGCCTAGTAGCTATGTTTAATAAAAAGCATCATTAATAAAAATCTCCCTGAACCACTGGAAAGATCTTGTCTTTAAGTCCACTATCTCATTAATCTCAGGATGAATCTTACTTTTTTCTTTCAACTCTACCAAACTGTATTTTGCTAGAATTACCATGAGGGGGATAGAAAATAGGTAGAATTCTTTCCCTTATCCCATCATCATGGTGACTGCTCCCATGTAACAGCTAGGGTTGGGAGAATAAAATAAACCAACTTACACCCACATCTCTGTCTGTTTTTTCTGCTCTATTTTTCCTTTCCCTGAATAAATGATGGAAACGCCAGTGGTGTACTGGTAAACAACCAACTCTCCAAAAATAAAAAATAAATAAGTACACACAATAGTTTTGTTTTTAATCTGCATTATTTCCTGAAAATTTTTATTTCCCTGAAATTTCCTGAAAGATTTTATTTCCCATTATTTCCTGAAATATGGGAATAATTCACAAAAAAAAAAAATCAATCCCTGATTTGTAGGACTTACTGTTTTCCTAGGTGTTACTGAAAAATTGGCTCTCGTGAACCAGTTTAAGCTGACTCCAGCACTCCCCTGAAGAACAAATACTTTGAGTTATACAGGCCTAGGAGTGAACTAGTGACAAGAGAAATTTTTTCATCAATGAAAATGGCCACCAGCAGAAAGATAAGCCTGAACTCTGGCCTAGGTTGGTAAAAGACATTAATCCAGAGTTGTTGGACAAAGTATAACACCGGTTATTCGGCTGAATAATCTGTCAGCTGAATTCAGTCGACTTGAAACTGATTCATGTTTCACTGGTTGTTGTTACTCAGCTTCAAGGTAAATTGTAACTATAGTTAACAAATTAGTGATTGCATAAATCTTGTCAGTATGCATTTAAGGGTGTTTTGTGTTCTTTTGTAGGTAGGAAATGAATACCTGTCCCACTCCAAATTCATATTGTACATGGCATACTTTGCTACTCTATATTTTGGGAACAACCCAGACAGGAGCAAAAGTTAAGCTTTGGATAAATCTTCCTTGAGAACTAGGGAGAGGGTGTAAAAAGTAGACTGTGAGGGGGAAAATGAGGGTTTTAACCCCTCTCATTAGAGGGCAGCTATCAATACAACTGGACTTGGTCTGTATCACCTGCTTGATTTCCAAGCATAGTGCCCCATAGTAAAGAAGGAAGAAGGTACAATTCCCCAACCCCCCAGACCAACAAATCATTTTTAATGTTAAATAAGGAAAACACATTAGCTGCTGTGGATCTTTGTAGTCAGAAAGAAGCTTCCAGGGCTTTGCCAAAACACTGCAGAAATAAATTATATTTACAATGATTTTGTGTAGTTTTCCCATTCTCTTCCTCTGTCTACTCACAATTAAACTACAAGGTAAGAATTTTGTCTGTCAGAAGCACAATATGTTAGAGGGGAGCAGCATTGTGCAGTTGAAGGACCATTGGAAGAGAAGGTACAGAATGACTGGGTCCAAATTCTAGCTCTGCCAGGAATGAGCTACGTGATCTCAAGACACTGATTTACTAAAACTCAGTTTCCTTTTCTATACATTTGTGGCTCGTTCATTTATAAAGTATTGTTCAGTGAATATGTACAATATACTACTAGTGAAGGGTCAGAAATAAATGAGATAAGTGTACTGCCATGTCCTCACACACTCTCCAATCTAGTAGGATGAAAGTGCTTGTATTGATGATGGCCCTGAGTGATTGTGAGAACTGAATGCGACTTATGTTCATGAAAGTCCTGGGGTAGTTAGGTGATACAATGAAGAGAGCACTAGCCTTGCAGTCAAGAGGACCTGAGTTCAAATCTAACCTCAAACACTTAACACTTTCTAGCTGTGTGACCCTGGGCAAGTCACTTCACCCCAATTGCCTCAGGGAAAAAAAGAAAAAAAAGAAAGTCCTTTAGAAAGATAAATAATATATAAAAACAAGTCATGGTGATAGACACTCTTACTCTGATAAACTCAGTGGATACCATTAGGGCAAAGTTCATTCTGCTTAATCAGTTCTTCTGGTTTATGGAATTGCCATATTTGTTGTTTTGTCTTCTCAATTTCATTTGACTCTCTATGACCCTATTAGGGAATGATTTGCCCAAGTTCATACAGCTAGAAAGTGTCTGAGGCTAGATTTGAACTCAAGAAAATGAGTCTTCCTGACTCCAGGCCTGGCACTCTATCCATTGGGCCACCTAGCTCCCAACAACTCAACGTTTCATTTTTTAAAAATATACTTGGCACTAATACTAAAGAGAGCATCTATTGCTGCTGATTCAGAAGACACTTTGGGATCTTGCAGTCCCTCAAGGTTATCATTATCTAATTTGATTCTTATACCTACTATATTCTTTGATCTATGCTTTGATGCACAAAAAGAGAGGGATATGATCATTGCTTTCAAAAAGCATATAATCTATCTGGGAGTCAAGCTTAAACAAATGGATCAATTATAGAACAAGGCAATTGTATAATGAAATGCTAGACTAAATATGAGGGAGATTTCCAGATTTATGACACAGGCAAAAAATAAATATTTAGTGAAAAGTTTAGTGGTTGGGAAGAGTCACAAAGGAAGATAGATTTTTAGAAGAGCCCAGGTAGTATAGTAGATAGACTGCTGGACTGGGAATCAGGTAGACTTACTTTCCTGAGTTCAAAACTAGCCTCAGACACTTAAAAGTTGTGTGATTTTGGACAAATCACTTAACCCTGTTTGCTTCAGTTTCCTAATCTGTAAAATGAGCAGGAGAAGAAAATAGCAAACTACTCCAGCACTGCTGCCAAGAAAACTCCAAATATGGGAATGCCTGAAACAAATGAACTGCAGCAACAACAATACATATTGTACTGAAATATGAACAATATTCTTGCCTCTCTCATTAATGGCTAATCATATGGCCTTAGGCCAAGTTAATTTTCTTTCCTTCCATACATATTCCAATATTGTATTGGAATATTGAACAATACATATTGTTTAAATGGTTTGTTTTGCTTTTAAGTTTTTATTGAAATTTTCAGTTTATTATATCATCATAGGTGTGTGAGGGATGTTTCAATTTTCAATTAAATACCATTTGTTTCTTGGAGTTTTTGTCAGTTGTGTTACCTGATCTTTACAACTTTTCTGTCTCTTCCCTTGTCAGGCATTTTCATCATTATGCTGTCACCTTCTTATATGTTATGAATTGAGAGGCCAGATGCCCAAGCTGATTAGCACTCTGTGTAAAGGAAGAGTGAATAAGTTCTGGATAGAATCCTGAAGTATTTCCATGAGAATAAAACACATGAACTTTAGTTGAAGACATCCAACCCCTAATCTATTTCATCAGAAATCTTTAGTTTTTGTTTTGTTTTCAACTGTATTCTGGACAACTGAGGCTGCTGTGTAAGTTAGCTTAAGATATAGAAGAGTGTACTATGGATGCTTATGATTGCCTATTAAATGATCCTTTCCCAAATGATTTTTGAAGTCTCATAGCATTCAGGGTTTCAGTCTCATAAAGTCACATGGCTGCATCTATAAAGGTTAATGTTTATTTCAGATGCTGTTTTGCATGCTGGGTGGTGGAAAAAGCAACCTTTAGCTGAATTCCCAAGATAGATTTTGATGATTTATTAAGGATGGAACCAGGCAGAGAGTAACATTTGTTAATGATAAAAATGAGTTGAAAGGAGTGTCAGGAGATAGTACATTTTTGTGATTAAGATGTACTCTGCTCAGCCCAAAATATCAAGCAGTTAAAGGGGCATCAACTGACTATCTCCTCCTTTCAGAGAATTTTTCCCAGAATTTCTTACCCAACCTCACAGATTATCTGCTGGAGAAACATTTTGCTTCAGAAATTGTTTCAGGAAGATGATGAGAATGATAGAACTGTTCAGTTATGGAGAACTGCTTGCAGATTTTAACAAGGGAAACCCAGGGTGGGAAGTGTGATCAACACCAGATGAAGGGACGAATCCTGAGCCAAAAATAAAAATAGGCTCTTAAAACTGAAAAGGGCCCTTGCTATCTTTCATACACAAAAAGAAAAACCCTATTACAAACCCTCTTTGTTTAATCTGAATCTATTTATCAAATGTTTACAGAATGTCGGCCATGGTCTTTATTAACTCTAAGATCTCTGAGGAAATCTGGCATCCCAGAAAGTTTCTCTCATAGGATGCCCTACCAGGCACTACCCATTTCCTCTCTACCTTTACTTACACTGCTCACTTTCCAAGAAAGCTGCATTTACTAAACACTGCTCTTCAGAAAAGTCCCTGGAGCCCAACAAACCATTGCACCCAGGAATGGAACCATGTTTCTTATGATTAAGGCCAAGGTGTCAAAGAAAGTGTTTTTGTAATATAATGGGAGTGCAATGTAACATAATGTAATGGGAGTTAATATAATAGAAACCTGAGTTCCAGTCCTGGCTCTCTCATTAATGGCTAATCATATGGCTTTAGGCAAGTTAATCTCCTTTCCTTTCTCAGTTTCCTCATTTGAAATGGAAAAAGTTGGATTAATTCAGGAGCCCTTTACTTTTTTTACTTTTTTCCATGGTTCCCCACTAGCAAACTGCTGAATTCTATTGACCCCTTTGAGCCAGTAGGTTCAAATTCATAGAAGCAGGTAGGTATCATAATGCATAAAATACTAGACTTAGAATCAAAAAGATTTGAGTTCAAATCTGGCCTCAGATTCTAGTTGTGTGACCTTTGGCAAGTCATTTAAATTCAGTTTCTAGATCTGTAAAATAGGGATGATATTAGCACCTACTTTACAATCTGGCACATAGTGAAAGCTAGAAAAAATGCTTATTCTCTTCCTCTTTTTTCAGAATAATGTGCATTAAATAAAATACATGGGATTATAAAGAAAACTTATACTGTAACATAGCTATCAAAATATTTTTTTTAAAAAAAAGCAAATTCACAAACCCCAGGTAAAGAACTCCCGGATTAACTCATCCCAAAGATATGTTCCATTTATAAACAGTGGCATGATAGAAATAGTAGTGCTACACACAGTCAGAACAGACTTGAGTTCAGATCCTTTCTCTAACATACTCATTTTGTGACCCTGTGTGTAAAATTGTGAAATAATGAAATCATTTCTCTGAGCTTTAGTTTCCTTATGTGCAAAATGAATCAATAATACCTATAGTACATATTTCCTAGAGTTGATGTGAGGACAAGCACAATAATGTGTGTGCAGCATTATATAAATGTCAGCGATAATTTTAACACTGGCATAATGTGGGGTTAGAATCTCAGATAGAGTCCTTGGCTTTACAGCTTTATTTAGGAACAGACATATACCTTAGATACTTGATTTTCTACCTGTTTTCTCTATTGAGTACATAGCTTTTATTGAGCCATCTATTTTATTTACCATACTGTTCTGAATGTAGGATGGATGTCCCATGAATATGGCCTCTTCCAAATGAGATCTCTTTGAGATTTCAAAGATACATATACAAATATGTGTGTATATAGGTAATATAAACATATATATGTGTGTGTATGTGTGAGTGTAAGATGCATCCCAGGGCATGCATGCCTACCATGGAGGCTTCCTATATCCCTACCATGGATAAGGGTTGCTTCCTCTGAAAGTCTTTAAAATTGGCCAGATTGGACATTCTCTTTTATTTATAGCAGATTCTTATTGTTACCTCTAAAGGACATGTTGTAGAGACCATGTTCCTCGCACAAAGGAGGCTCCACAAACTGAAATGATAAGGGAAGAACTCTCTCTTTTACCTTAGCTTCCAAAAAAAAAAAAAATGGGGCAGGGCTTGCATTTGCTTGTTCTCTTTCCCTTATCCTCAGTTTCATGTGCAAGCCATGATCCTCATGGACTTGGGGCCAGAATTTCAAGCAGGATGGTGAAGCCAAAACACAGAAGCCTAGAGGAGTCAAGGTAACTTGCTAGTGCTCAAGCCAAAAGCAGTGTTTGGGTTTGATACTTGAGTCTGTGCTTTACAGCAGTGATGTCAAATTCAAAAAGAAACAGGAAAACTTGAAATGGGAAAGAAATGGGAAGGATTAGAGCAACCATCAGGGTTGTGAGCCTAAACCTCTTCCCTCCCCAGAGACTAAGGTGGTATATGGTAAAGGGATATAAGTTAATGGGAAGTTTGTGTATTTGTGATTATGTATTTTGGAGTAAACATTCCTTTATAAATTTTACAATTCCTTTACAAATTTGTTGTAGCTGTTTAACTATTTCATTCATGTCCAAGTATTCATGCTCCATTTAGAGTTTTCTTGACAAAGATACTATAGTGATTTGCCATTTCCTTCTCCAAATAAGGGAACTGAGGCAAACAGGCTTAAATGCCTTGTCCAGGGTTTCATAGCTGGTAAGTGTCTGAAGCCAGATCTGAATTGAGGGAGATGAGACTTCCTGACTCCAGGCTCAGCACTCTCTGCACTGAACCATGTAACTATTCTTTACACACACACACACACACACAAGTTTATACTTAGAAGTACGTACCATATGTACACATATGTACTATATATACATATGTATATATATGTAAATACACACATAGAAATGTGTGTATATTACTTACATGGTATAAGCTAAAAAAAAAAAATACACCTATTTCAAGCCAGGCTCAGTTTTTATAAAAATTGGATTTTGAGGGGCAGCTAGATGGCACAGTGGATAGAGCACCAGCCCTGAAGTCAGGAGATGTGAGTTCAAATCTGGCCTTAGACACTTACCACTTCCTAGCTGTATGACCCTGGGCAAGTCACTTAACCCCAATTGCCTCAGCAAAAAAAGAAAAAAAAGAAAAAAGAAAAAGAAAGAAAAGAAAAGAAAGGGAAAAAAATTAGATTTTGAGATAATATGTAGAACAATTTGATATTTATTTATTTATTTCTATTAATTGATCTATCTCAACTTTTAGGCTTCTAAAAGACAGAGACAATCTTTAAAAGATTCTCTCAAGGGAATAGCAGTGCTTAATGAATAATGAATATATCAGTACTTAGCATCCCAGTATCCCAGAGCTGGAAGGAACATTAGAAATCATTTAATTTTATTCTTTTGTTTCATATAATATAGAATACTCTTGTATACTCTTGTATTCTATATTATATGAAACAAAAGAATAAAATCTCTTGATAAAAGTGACTATCTAAGCTCTCACAATAAAGTAGTACAGTCAGAACCAGAACTCATGACTTCTGACTCCCCCTAGAGGACACATTGAAAAAGGGAAAGGGACTAAATGTGTAATTTCATTGGCAGAGGGATCTCTTATATGAGGAAATACTCCCTATCATAAGAGGCAGCAGAGAATGAAACCATAAACCATTGCCCTCACATCTGGGTTCAAGTTCCCTAATACATCCTGGATCCGTGACTCTGGGCATAACCTCTCCAGGCTCTAGATAGTTCCATATGACTCTAAATTATCACACACACACACACACACACACACACACACACACACACAAAGAGACAGAGACAGAGAGAGACAGACAGAGACAGAGACAGAGGGAGAGAGAGAAAGAGAGAGGGAGGGAGGGAAGGAGGGAGTGAGGGAGGAGAGAGGAGAAAGAGAAAAGAGAAAGAGAGAAGGGGGTAAGGGAAGGAGGGGGAAAGAGAGAGTCCTAAATAGGTCACCTCTCTTCAAATGAACTAAGAAGTCCTTAGATTTCTTAACAATCATAATGACTCATTGTTGACTCATTGCTAAGCTCAATTCCAACCAAAACCTCCCAGATCTTTCCCAAATGATCCATAACACCTTTAGTTTTTAGATAAAGGTAAAAATTGGCACCAAAAAGTTGTTACTCATCAGGGGTAGCTATGAGGTTACATTCAAAAGCAGCATCATTTAATTACTCATTATTGGCTAGAACTGGGGAAAAGAGTGGACATTGAATTAAAATGAAAGTATAAAAAGAGTAATGCTATATTCATATACTCATCTGTGTGCAAACTTTCACTGTACTAGGAATACTTAGATAAAAATCCCACAAACTAGGGCTCAAATGAAAGACAAATTTCAGGTTTTTTAAAACTAATTTCAGACATTTAAAAAAACTATTTAAAAAAAATCCTACTATTAAAGTGTTATCCCAATATCATTATCACATGATATCAGCCTCCCTTCTGCAGTTGAGGAGCTGTGAACAGAAGTAAGTTTAGAGAAAGACAAACACCTTAGGACATCATACAAATGTACTAGAATATCTTTTAGCCAAAGAAATATTCTCAGATCATTTGATGCTATTAATTTCCAGGTAAAACTTGAAGGGGTTAAATATATAAACCAACTATATGTCTATCTCAGTGACAGCCAACTTAATATCAATACTGCAGGCACCATAAACACAAAATAGAAGCCTGAGGAGTCTGAAGAAATGGTAACTCATCATCATACCACTCTTCATTTTTATGGCATTTTATGGTGTAGAAAGAGCTTTCATATGAATTATCTTACTGCAGCCTTCCAATAACCCTATAAAAGTGACGTCAATTTTATATGGGAACCTGTGCTAACAAAACCTACATAAGGATGTCTATGAGTTGCATAATGACTTAATTTTAAAATATATTACCTATATTTTATTGTATTTTTATTTATTTTGTTAAATATTTTCCAATTATATTTTAATCTGGTTCAAGTCATTCAGGATAGTTTCAGGTCACATGAGCTGAAAATTTGACACCTCTACCCTCAACATAGGCATTAAACAGAGAAATTACTATTAATAATAATAGCTAACAATAGACAGTATTTGGATAGTGGCTACTCTGGACCATGATATATTACACATTTTATAATTATTATTTCATGTGATCCTCACAACAACTCTAGGAGGTAAGTGCTATTTCACACACACATCCATTTTTACAGATAAGAAGACTGAAGGACAGTAAATCTGAAATCATGAGACCAATGAATAGGAAATCTAGGAGTGTGGACCAGATGTTCTGACTTCTGGTTGCCTCCTCTTTTAACTCCACCATTTTCTTCAATTCTCCACAATCTTTAATTTAGATAGCAATTTTCTTTGGATGATCCAAAGGAATCCCCCTTCAATCCCATCTCCCTTCAAAGGGTAATTACTTGTTCTTGTTTGCAGCTAGTTTACGTAGTTCTTTCTATATTCATGCAAGCAGGTTTCCCAAGCTAATCTTAAAGATTTATAAAGAGGAAGAACTATCTACCCTCTGGGATGGGGGGTTGGGGGGAAGAAAGTATATTTGA
Source organism: Myrmecobius fasciatus (assembly GCA_023553655.1). Classification (NCBI taxonomy): domain Eukaryota; kingdom Metazoa; phylum Chordata; class Mammalia; order Dasyuromorphia; family Myrmecobiidae; genus Myrmecobius; species Myrmecobius fasciatus. The sequence goes on along the minus strand of JAJPUD010000996.1, from coordinate 254,811 downwards.
CATGCCTATAAGGTTTGCAGATGACACAAGGCTAGAATAGATACCTAATGCACTAAATGACAAATTTAGGGTCCAAAAAGATCTTGATAAACCAGAGTATCAAGATCAAGATAATTTGAAATTCAATCAACAAAAATTTTAAATACTTATCCTTGGGTTAAAAAATGACTCTGGAAATGCAAATTCAGGGATAGCTGGAAAGCAATTTGATAAAGATTTGAAGGTTTCAGTAGACTCTAACCTTCATATGACTCATTCATGTCAAATCAAGTCAACAATTATTTATTAAGTGCTAACTGGGTGGTAAATTAGATGGTACAGTGCACAGGGTATTGAACCAGGAAGCAAGAAAACTCATCTTCATAAGATCAAATCTGACTTTAGACATTTACTATCTGTGAGATCCTAGACAAGTCACTTAACTTTCTTTGCCTCAGTTTTCTCATCTGTAAAATGAGAAAGAAATGACAAACCATTCCAATGTCTTTGCCAAGAAAACCCACCAAAAATGGCCACCAAGAATCAGAAGCAACATTAACAAATTAACAAGAATAAACATGGTAGGTATTATATTAAGTACTGCAAATATATTCAGAGGCAAAAAGGATTTATACTCTAATAAGAAAGAAAACATAATATGGGAAATCAGGAGATTTCCCCAGAGAGGAATGAAGGACTGAACATAATTAGCCTAGATCATTCCTTAAAAAGGATATTCTGGGAGAAACTGACCAATCAGAGAAAGACACCACAGATTTTCAGAATCTTCTCAGAAAAAGAAGATACCTCAGAAAAGGTGATGAAGGTAGATTCCAGGAAGAGAAGGGAAAAGGCTATTAGACAATATAGAGAAACCATCCAGGATGTGACTGATATTTTCACCTTCTTTTAAAATTTCTGCCTTTGTTCTCCAGTTAGGACATCATATAGGAACTATATGAACTGGTTTCTTCCCTCTCTAAAGTACATGATACATCAGGAAAACTACCTCTCTAAAAAGTCTAGTGCATGACCTTTTGTATTCAGGAACTCTTGAACTTGAAGTTACCTATGAATAAAAGTCAAAAAAGTCAATATGAAAAATGTGAAGAAAAAAAAGCAAGCCACATTAAAAATCAATCACTGTGCATTAATCACCTGCCTCATGTTGGACATCATGCTAGGCACTGGAGACATTGAGGCAAAAATAAAATATTCTCCACCCTTTAGAAAGATATAGCTTCCAGTAATAAGGGGTCAATCATTGCATTGTACTCTGCCCTTGAAAGAGTTCATCCATTTTTTCTTTTTTGTTATTAAAGTTTTTTTTAATTTTCAAAAGATATTTATAGATAATTTTTCAACATTAACTCTTGTAAAATTTTGTGTTCCAATTTTCTCCCTTCCCCCACATCCTCTCATAGACAGCAAATAATCCAATATATGTTAAACATGGTAAAAATATTCCATATTTTTTAACAGCTATATACATCACAGTTTAAGAAGGACTTCAAAAAATAAAAGCGTATCCAAAGAAAGTCAACTAGTTTGGTGAAGAGCCTTGAATTCACATTTCATAAGGGCCATTTGAAAAACTAAAGTATATTTAATCTTGTGAAAAGAAATTCAGGAGAACATGACAGATATATTCAATCAATCAATGAACATTAATATAAATGCCTATTGTATGCCAGGAACTGTATCTAAAGGATTAAAGAATTAGGTGTTCTGCTTCACCACAAGGAACAAAACTAGGAAGGTCATGAAAGTCACAAAGAGGAAAATTTAAGTTTGAAGTAAAGAAAATTTTAGAACTATCCCAAAGTAGAATAGATTGCCTAGGAAAGTAGAGGGTTCTATTCCCTGAAGGTCTTTAAGGAGAAGCTTGATGACCACTTTTCAGATGTATTATATTAAGGATTATTCTGGGCATGAGTTGGAGTAGGTAATCCTTGAATTCCCTTCAAACTAAAAGTCTTTCGTGAGTCTAGGGACAGGCCATGTCAACTATTCTATTGATTCAATTACATCAAATTGTTTCTGACCAAAAGAGTTAATTACCATGCAATGAGTACTAAATTGGTCTTGAAAATAAAAATTGAATTGCATGCAATAATACAATCCACTGTTCCACCATCAACCTGACCTGAAGAAGTGGCCACAGAGTTTACTCCTTCTGCCTGATTTAAACTTACTGATATAATAGAAAACCATTGCTTTTCATTCATCTTCACAGCTGCCCTATGGGCTAGAGGTAGAATGGCATTGTGGAAAGAACACTAGACTGACTGGACTGTAGGATCTTTGGCCTTCCAGAGTCAACTCAGTCCAATTGAATTCAGTAAAGATTTATAAACCACTTTCTATATGCTATGGTCAATGGGAGAGATAATAGCTACAATATAACTCCTACTTGTTAAAGGGAAATCAATGTGCAAAGAAATCTCTATAACTCATAATAACACATTAGGAGAGCTTGGAGGGATGTGAAACAGAGTACAGCATGAGGTCTGAAAGCCCCACTCTGTGACTTTGGAATAATACAACACATTTCACCTCTCTCGATTCAGTTTCCTTTTATATACAAAGAAAAGTTGAAGGAAAACAGGGGAACTGTAATGGACAGAATAGTGGACTTGGGTTCAAGTTCTAACTCTGACAGTGAGAATATGACAACCTTTCTAGATCTCAGTTCCCTCAGTTGTTAAATGAGAAGTTTAGACTAGCTGGTTTCTAATGTACTTGTAGCTCTAAATCCTTAGCTTCTGTGATTCTTCATAGTGGCAATGACCCAGCAGAAAATTTTGGCATTTTTCATCATCTTTGAAATCATGACTACAATTTTTGTTCAATGTCTCCAAGAGCAGGAGAAATCTAGAAATGGCTTATTTTCCCCTAAGGATCATTCCAGGGAAAGGCTCATATTATCAAGGATCTCACAAATACCAGCCAAAGCTCTAAATTGAGTAATAACTAGCAACCTTGAAGGCTTCATCAAGCATTAAAAAAAAAAGCAGAAGGGAACCCACTAATAAACAAAACACAATGAGGAGAATAACAAGAGCCTTGGAGCAGAACTGTTTTCAATCTGGAAGCAATAATAGCAATAGTTATTATTATTCACAGGAGAGTGCCATCCTTCCCATTTTTATAAAAGACTAAAGTGAGGCAGAAACAGTTTTCTGATAACTGGACAGAGCAGAAAGGTTTGCAGGATTGGTGGAATAGGGATATAATTATGTTCAAACCTAAGATGGGAGGTAGCACAATATAGCAGAAAAACCTAGGTTCTAGAATCAGAGAATATGGGTTCATTCCATTTCTTACACCAATGCAATGATTCACCAAGTCATTTAACTCCCCCCATGCATCGGTTTTCCTAATCAATAAAACAGGGGTTTGGAGTAAGTGATCTCTGAGGTCCTTTATATCTCTTAAATTATGACCTTATGTTAGAGCTAGAGTAAACATTTCATTCATTCATTTTTCAGTCATGTCTGACTCTTCAGGACCCCATGTAAGTTTTTCTTGGCAAATATACTGGAATAATTTGTCATTTTCTTTTCCAGTTAATTTTACAGTTGAGGAAACTGGGGCAAACAAGTTAAATGACTAAGACCAGTTTTGAATTTAGAAAAAGGCCTGATCCAGGCTTGGTGTTCTGTCCACCAGGCCACCGAGCTTCTCTGAGAGGGAGTCTTGGTCCAATCCCTTCATTTTACAGATGAGAAAACTGAGGCTGATGGCAATTTGGCTAATTAATAGCCACAGTTATCACTAGAACCCAAGTCTCATAACTCTCAGTTCATTCTTCACCCCAGTCCCCCTCCGCTACTACAACTTGCTCAGAAAGAAACAGAAAAGACTAGTTAGGTTGCATATCAGACTGAAAGAAGAAGGGGAAATACTTAGTATGTCAATGCGTTCCTTCAATAGGTCCTGAAATTATGCCTGAACTCCTTGTAGTGCTTCAGGCTCATAGAAATCGAGTAAGAGAGATTAAGAAGAGTCTTAATGTTCTGTTCAGGGAGTAAATTGATTCTTCATTCCAAAATCTAATCCAATAGCCAGTTTATTTAAAGCCTTAGTTTATTTATAAGTTGCTTGAGTTAGATTCTTCCATACATCAAAAGGATCATTTGCACTACAGATTTCACATTACCTGTTTCAATTTCTTTCCATCTGTGTTCATGACTATTCTCTTCTGAGTGCCTCTGAGGCAAAAAGCAGTCTATCAGTATGAGGGAGTTCAGTAGCTGCTGGAGCTGCTGATCATTGTATGTAATTTATCTGGTCATAGCTCTTCCTTACTCATGCATTCATTCTACAGACCCTTACTGAACACCTACTATGTACAAAAAACACTGCTCTGGATATTGTGGGAGACCCACAGATGAGTAAGAGATGGTCCCTATCCTCAAAGAGTTGGAGTCTAGGAGAGATGATGGACCTTAGGCTTGGGGAAGAACAGAGAAGGCTAGGGAGATGTTTCCAAAGAAAAATTTCCAATTTATAAGAATAGCTTACATCAATACATTAAGAGGCCAAAAGTTCAGTTTGGTGTTGAATTAATAAATCTAGGAAGAAAAGAAAAAATATAACAAAACAAGGTAAGAATAAAGTAATAAGGGTTTGCATTTTCTAAGTTGAAGAAGTGATGAAGTTGAAGGATAACGCATAGTGAATCTATTATATGCTGTTCTAATATAGATTTTCTGAAAGGGCAGCTAAGTGGAGCAGGGGATAGTGTGCCAGGCATGGAGCCAGGAAAACCTGAGTTCAATTGTAGCCTCAGACACTTACTACTGTGTGACCCTGGCAAGTCACTTAATCCTATTTGCCTCAGTTTCCTCATCTGTAAAATAAGCTGGAGAAGAAAATGGCAAACTAGTATCTTTGTCAAGAAAACTCCAAATGGGATATTGGAGAGTTAGACACAATTGAAAACAATACAACAAATATATTTTCTGAAATTAAAGTTCTGTTTTACTTGGGATCTGAAGTATGACAAAAGTACCATTCTAGTGAGTACATATAACACAGAAGTCTTGTAGGGGTCCTGTGGACAAAGAGAATTTTAAAGAATGTCTGGTCTGTCCCTCCTCTCTTTGCCCTACTTCTCCACTTTCAGGAAGAAAAGGGAAGGAAAAGGCACCTATTATGTTCTAAGTACTGTTAAATGCTTTACAAACATGATTTCATTTTGTGGTTGTTGCTGTTCAGTCATTTCAGTCATGTCCAATTCTTCATAACTTCATTTGGCATTTTCCTGGTAAAGATACTGGAGTGGTTTGTCATTTCCTTCTCCAGCTTTTTATACAGATTAGGAAATGAGGCACACAGTATTATGTGGCTTGTCTAGGGTCACCCAGCTAGGAAGTGTCTAAGGGTAGATCTGAAATCAGGTTTTCTTGAGTGCAGGCCCAGTGTTCTTTCCAATGGGCTACCTGGCTGCCTTATTATTTCATTAGATCCTCTCAATATCCCTTTGAGGTAAATACTGTTATTATTCCTATTTTACAGTTGAGGAAACTGAGGCAAATAGGTCAAGTGACCTCCTCAAAGTCATAAAGCTACTGAATTCTGAGACTGAAAGACTCAGGTCCTCATAACTTTGTGCTTCATCCACTGTGCTGCTTAGCTAGAAGAGTTAGAAGATATAATGACAATTTACTATAAAGGGACATTCCTTGAAAGGGACATTATACTGAGGGGAGAAAGATACAGATAGGCTAGTAATGGTTAAAACAATAGGCCTTTATTTTACTATATTTTAAGTCACAGAAGGGCAGTTTGAAGGCTTGTTTTGATTCACTTTAAATAAGGAATGAGAATAATCAAGGATATACCTGGAAAGGACACCAGACATCTGGATGAAAAGGTTCTTTGGACCAGGCAGAAGGAAGGGAAAGGGGAGAGTCAACAAAGCTCCCTTAGAAAGCTATCCTCAGGCTCTACCAATCTCTAGTAACTCCTATTTATCAATGTATCTCCTCCACACCAGACCAGTTAAAACTTATGAATTTTCCAGGGGAAAAAGCAGATTCTAGTTCAAGTGTCAGATTTGTTTTCCATCTCAAATAGTACAAAGGACAATATTTTAGGGATTTTGTAAGGGAGGAATCAGCTTTATTCAGTAAGCATAAATGTATGCAAGTTTCCAACATGGAAGCCACTAGAAAAGGCCAGAGGAGATGTCATGTCTAAAGTAGAAGCAACCAGTCATAGTCAAGCCTCATAAATCTCAGACCACATGAAAAGGAAACAAAAAACCACAGAAGATTTTTGAACTATTACCGGTTCTTAAATTGGTTCTGAAGGCAATTCCAAAACACACTGCAGAATAAGTTTCAGGACAAAAAAATCACTGGAATAAGTCTATAGCCTTCTAAGATAACTACCATGAAGAATTTTCATTTGGGTGTCTTATATGTTTAATAATTCATGTTCATTATTTTCAGCTATCAAAATAGTCATATCTATCTCTGTGTGTGTGTCTGTGTTTGTGTGTTCAAGCCAAGGGTTGTTAATTTTTTTGTGTGACTTCGACCTCTTTGGCAATCTGGTGAAATCTATGAATTCCTTTTCAGAATAATGTTTTTAAATGCGCAAAAGACATGGAATTACAAAAGAAGCTGATTATTATATGTTTAAAATATAGTTATCAAAAAAAAAAACTTTTAAACAAAATTTAAAGACCACAAAGTGAGAACTATTGGTTTAAAGTAAGGGGGGAGTTAATTTGTTATTTACAAAATACTTATTCTAAATAAAATTTCAAATGAATACTTCAAATATTGAAATGAATATTTATGAAATGTGTATACATGCATACATACCTCTACATATATATTTACATATAATTTATTTTTACATAGATATAATTTATTTATATATAATATTCCCTTCTTAGGGCAGGGAAAAATAGGGAGTAAGAAGAATTCAGACACACACAAGTAGAAATGAGAAATGTTCAAAAGCAAAGAGAAAAACCACAAACTCTGAGAGTAAAACTCATACAGATTAGCACTCTTCAGAAATAGATCCAGGATTATCTCAAAACCCAAAGGGAAAAAGGAAAAGAAATTTGATCAATCTTTCTCAATTCAAGTTCAGAACAAATGTAGATAAGGAATAGTGAGAACCAACAATAATGTGATGCAAACTTGGAATATAAATCTAAACTTACAAAAATTTCCACTTTCTTCAACAGCTCAGCTCTTCTAATGCTTTAGACAATCTTCTAAAGTATTACTGTCTTAAATGATTCATAGATAGAGATGAAATAGAATTACTTCTTTTTACTATACCTGAATTTAATTTCTGGACAAGTTTTTCAAGATTTTTTATTTGGATTTTCAAAATTCATACCTTAGTGTGCAAGGGATGGAAAAGAGAAGATAAGAAATAAGTGAAACTACATACATTCTGTATTTTATAGAAGATGGAGGCAAGGAGTTAAGAGGAAGACTTCAGAAAGATGAAAATTTATTTCATTGCTTCAAGATTTTGTAATTTCATCTACATAGGGACATCTTCCTCCAATATGAATGATAAGCTCTTCATATATATTCACAAGTATTTTAGATGGTCTATTAAGCTGTAGTTTAACTGTTGACATCCTAAATAAGATCTTTGTCCAATAACCCAAAAGGTAAGGGAACTGAACCACATTCCTATTGTCAATATTCCTTGCTATGAAACCAGAATACTTAAAGAAGATAGAGCTAATTGGAAGGATGATTCAAAGGGTCTTTTTGGAAAGGTGAATCAAGAAATTTAAAGATTTGGTTTTGTCATGCAAAAGCTAAAAGAAAGATTTCATATGATGTGATCATCTTAAAGAACATAAGTAAAAATACCAACATAAAGATAATTACAACTTTTATACTAACATTTGTTGCAGAGGATAAAGAAATAGATAAATCTTTCTAAGAATTTGGCAAGATCCTCAAAATCAAGAAAATATATACCCAGTTATTCCATAATTTCAGGGCAAAGACACATATTGTGGGGGAAAAACACATCAGAAAATATGGTTTGAGATCAAGAAATGAAAGAGACCAAAGCTTGACAGGCGAGGTAGGAACAAATTACTTCTTATTTTGAAGGTGAAGCTGACCCAAAAGAATAAAATGTTCTCAAAAGTAATTTTCTGATGATTTAAGCAAAAATTGTTACAGTAAGGAAAAAAAGAAGGAACTTCTTGACTACACCAAAGTAAATATGCAAAGAATCCACTGAAAAACTCAGATTTTATAAGGACATTTATAATAATAGATTGCTGCTGGCTAAAAGGACTGAGAATGTCTTCTCTTCCTAAGGAGTCCTTGCCTTGGATTTACACATAGACTGAGTTCAATCCTAGAGGATCCTAGCCTCTAATGAGCTGTATTGGAATCTTTCTCAATCTCTGATTCTTTATGCCCCTACCCTAGAACCCTGGAGGGAAAAAATCTATTAAATTTCAGATTTGTCCCAAGGAGGAGAAGATTGTATTAAAAAGTGAGAGCTACTGAGCTGGGGAAAGCCACTGAGCAGACTTTAAAAGGAGACTACAATGGCTTCCTATTATATCTAAGATGAAAAAATAAAGTCTTCTAGCATTTAAACTCTTAATATTTTGGTGCCTTTCTATATTCTCAATCTTCTTATATTTTATTCCCCCCCAGAGTACTCTATGAGCCAGGTAATTGTTCTTCCTCAAGCACAGCTCTCCATTTATCACAATGACAATTTTGCACTGATTCTCTTCCATGTCTGGAAGAACCTCCCTCCTTACTTTTACCTCAACTTTCCTAGTTTTCTATAAGACTCAGTTTAAATCCCACCTTCTTTGGGAAGCCTGTTTCAGTGCCTTCAGATGTTGATGCTTTCTTCTCTCAGATCACCTTTCATCTATTCTGCATACATCTTGTATACACCTAATGATATTTTGTGTTTTTCTTCCCTACTAAAATGTGTATTCCTTGATTACAGAAACTCTAAGAATTGTGTTGTACTTTCTTTATACCACTAACACTTGTCAATCCCTGGCATAGAAGGAGCATTTAATAAATGCTTGCTAACTGGCTGAAATCCCATAACATCTAGAGTAATCTTAATATGAGATCAATAAACTTAAAATATATATAACATGTATATATGTTTGTATATTTATCACTGTTGTAATATAATTGATTTATTTTATAATCCTATATATCTTATGTATTTAAAAACATTATTTTGAGAAGATATCCATAGGTGTCATTAGACTACCAAAGGGATCCATAACACAAAAAAGGGGGCCTTTGAGCCCCTGATCTATAAGACATTCTTTGCCAACTTGGATTTTGTGCTAGAACACATGAATAATAGGGCCAAAAAGGGAAGTAACAAAGATTAAAATCCAAACATACTTTTTCATCAAGAATAAGGAGACTATACACATGATATGCTTTCATTTCAGGAAAGCAACTGAAAAAGTATTTTATGACATGTGTGTGGATAATTTGGAAACAGGCTAAGTAATAGTTCAGTTTTATAGATTTATAATTTATTGAGTAACTTTACCTAAAAACAGTTTTCAATCAGTCATTATCATCTTGGAGCAGATTGACCCAGGAAATTATCCTGTTCAATATTTTTTATGGTGACATGCTTGAAGGCATTGATGTCCCATTTGTAAAGTTTTTAGATGAAACAAATATTAAAAAGATAACTAATATTTAAGTTGACATAATATATATCCAAAATATCTTTACTGTCCTGATCAATGGGCTGAATCAAATAAGATGGAATTTCATAGAGAAGAAGCCATGAGATGGAAATACCTATGTAAGCTCAGAAGTTAGAAGTGTCAGGATTTGAGTCTGGGTTAGACCCTGACCTCTGACATATTAGATTTATAATTCATTTTTGTTAATTTTCTAGGACTTTAAGTTGCAGGTAAAGTGATGATCTGTGTTGGTATTTAGAGCTTCCTCATCCATGGGTTCTCTGCATTAATGAAATCACAAGCCAATCCCTTGCTATACCCATAATAAAGATAAGTATAAAGTTCTATATTTTAACTTTTAACAATTAACTTTACAAGTAAAGAATATAAGAGCCATATCTAGGTGATAGTTTTTATGAACAAGAAGTAAAGGTGTTAATGAGCTCTACCTAACATTTGTACAAATTGTCAGTGTGATATGGGAACTAAAAAAACTAATTTTAGCCTAATGTACCTCTGTACATTATAACATTGTAATAATAACATTTATATAATATAACATTGTAATGTTAACCTAAAAAATGTAACCTTTTCTACCTCTAAAAAATGCTCTACAGCCTGATACCTTAACCATCTCTGAATTGCGCAATCTAATGTGATAAAGCTATGTGATCTATCAAGTGTGTGAGCTAGGTGTGAACAGGGCCTAGACATCTATTAATTCAAAAGTATAAGCTAGGTTCAAACACAGAAGTGTAACGAGACAGACTGAATATCTAATAACACTTTATAGAGCTTGTATTAAAACGGTAAACTTGTTTGGAATTGAGCATTCATGGAGGACCACTTTTCAGACCATTTCTTAAGAGAGAATTACTTGGGACTGAGAGAATTACTTGGGACTGAGAGAATTACTTGGGAGAAGAGAGGACCTGTGTCTTCTTCCCTTCCCTTTACCATTGACCTGAAGATTTACATCTTCTCACATACAAAAAGAACATTTGCATTGAGAGCTAAAAGATATCTTGAAAACAAACCAAATACCTTAAGTGAAAATAACTTAATGAATCTATATAAGTCCTGAGAAGAACTTCAGAAGAATTCCCTTTAGAAGAGAAACAGTCTTCCAGCTACCAGTCAGGCAACAGACATTAACTTATGAGGATGTTTGAATTACCCCTTTACTATATATGCTCTAAGTTTGAACCCACTTTCCCCTGAATTCTGTATGTTTACATGAAAGTCTTCTAATCTGAAGAATGGATATGACATTTTGTATTGATTGTTCTTACTATACCACCTTAGTAAATATCAGTTTCTAAAAACTAATTTAAGTTTGAATAATCGATGCCAATTGCTTATTAATGATGGAGCAAACCAAAGGAGGCTCATTGAGTGAACCTAGAAAATCCTCCCTCCTCCAAAATAAAAAACCTCCAGAATTATTCCTTTGTTTATCCCCAGGAAAGAAAATCTGATCTTTCTGAGGACCTAATCTGCTGGTACAAATGGTTATTGGGAGAGTAGCCTGTGCTATTCCACTCTATATTAGTATTTATTCATAGAGAGGGAAGTTATGATTTCACTATACTTTGCCCTGGTCAAGTCATAGCTAGAATACTGTTTGGGCAGTGAGGGACCTGGTGTCAGGAAGACCTGAATTCAAATGTGGCCTCAGACACTTACTAAGTTATTTAATCCTGTTTGCCCCAATTCTTCATAAGCAAAATGAAAAGAGAAAGAAATGGCAAGCCACTGAAGTATCTTTGCCAAGAAATGTGACCACAAAATGTCTGAAATGACACAACAGAGTACTCTCTTCAGCTCTGAACATCACATTTTACTTAAGACATAGATGAACAACATCCAGAAGCATGTGAGCAGGAAATAAATGAACTAGGGTATATACACAAGAAGAATCAGCCTAATGAATTGAATGGGAATATCCAGCTTGGAGAAGTAAAGATTTTAGAGTGGATATAATAACTGTCAATCCGTATCTGAAGGATTATGGAGTGTGAGAGACATTAGACATACATCTTATACCTACAGAGCAGAAACAGGAGCACTGAGTAAGGATTGCAGAGAGGCAATTCTAATGATGAGAACTATCACAAAGTAGAATGAGTTTCTGGAAGACACAGGTCCTCCTCATTGGAGGTTTTCAGGGAAGAGTTGAACAAGTTCATGCTGTGGATGGTGTAGGAGAGATTCTTGTCCAAGTATATTTTAGATTATGTGGCTCCTATAGATGTTCCAACACTTAGGTTCTAAGATGCTCCTAGCATGACTATTCCCACTCTCTTTTCCCACATATAGAGTTGAATCCCCTGACAATGAGTTTCTTGTTAACAGCAACTTCCATCTAAATTGTTTCAAGATAACCACTTTTCAGTGGCTTCCTCATCATAAGGAGTTTAAGTCCTGTGCCTTGCCTCCTCAAAGAAATTCCTTCTCTTTTAATATCTGGGCAGCTTAGTGTTCCTCTCTTAGCAACTCCTCTTAGCAACAGCTAATAGAAGTATCTTTCTTGAGCTCTCTAGAGGTAGCTATGGTAGTACATAGTTTTTTCAAAGGAGCTTGTTCAAAACCCTCTTGAGTTGCATTAAGGAAGTAAGTCAGGGAATAATATACAGTATAGCCACACTTCTAGCTTTTTTCCTCCTTCCCTTCAATTTATTTCTGCTTTTTGCTGGGATAGAAACCAGTTATACATTCAGGATATATCTTCATACTTTCTCAGGAGAATAGCAACTAAGTAGTGCAGTGTATAGAGTCCTGGGCCCAGAGTCAAGAAGGCCTGAGTTTAAATCCATCCACAAAAACTTACTAGTATCATGACCTTAGCCAAGTCACATAACCACTATTTATGTCAGTTACTTCAACTGTAAAATGGGGATAATAACATGACCTACCTCACAAAGTAGTTGCAAGGCTCAAATGAGATATCTGTAAATCACTTAGCACAGTGTCTGGCACAGAATTGGCAGTGTATAAATTCTTATTTCTTTCTCCCCTGCTCCCACCCCAAGTGTGTGCAACTCCAAATCGAGATGTCCCAACATAAAGTCTATTGCTCCATGGGTAAGTATGGCAGCAAGATAATAAAAGAAATATTCAACTTTGACTATTATAAATGCCCAAATTAACTACAAAGGACAAATGAAGGAAGATATTATCTGCATCCAGAGGAAGAACTGATAAATAGAAGTATATATGGAATACATATATGCATATATATATATATGTGTGTGTGTGTGTATGTGCACACATACATACACATATATTTATATCTAATGTTAGCCATCCAGGGGGATAGAAAAAAAGAAAAAGGGGGAAGAGGGAAAAAAGAAATTTATATGACAATTTTATAATGTATTTAAAAGGAACAGCAAGTTGTACATAGTACATAGATCTGCAGTTTCATGTACAATCATGTTTTTTATTATACTATGTTATGGAAATCCTTTTATTACAAATATCAAAAATTAAATAAAGAAAAATTAAAGAATAAAAAAAACTAAAAGAACCTCAATGAAACATTTTGAAAATTTGCAAGGGACAATAGGCTGAAATTTAGAAGGGCACCCAGAAAAGCAGGGCACCTCTGTCCCTACTCTATTGTATTTGCCATATTCTCTACTTTTTCTAAAAACAAACTACAGAAGTTCACAGTTCCATGTACAATGGTTTTTCTTCTGTTCTGTGTATAGTGAAATATTTATAATTATTAAGTACAGCACAAAAAAGATTTAGTTTTTAGAAATGTCAGTCACTCCTTCCTGTCAATGTTCAAAGTTAAGCTCTTTACTCACTCTGCTCAATAAAACTTGCTTGCTAGTCTGACCAGGGCAAGTTATTTAACTTAGTCTCTTAGAGAGTACTCTCTGAGACTAAGCTGCTGAGAAGTTGTTGATGTGAGCTGGTAAAAGGTATTTCTCCCTTTGAGTTCCTTACCTCAATGAAATCATAGCTCTACTTCAAAAATAAACTAAATTGGGAAATTTATTTAAAAGGACACTAAATAAAGACTCAAAATAACTAGATTCTGTCCCCACCTTCTCACCCTCTCTTTACCTCACCCCCCCACCCCAATCCCACCAGTAGATACGGACAAAAACATCTTCTCTTCTGGATTTCAGTTCCTTTATCTGGAAAGGAAGACATTAGATTAGTCCCTTCCAACTCTAATATTCCATGCCTATAATTTGTTACATCATAGGTGTTTGTGGGCTTTTTGGTCACTTGTGATGCAACTAAATGTGAAGTGATACAGTGAACAGAGCTCTAAGCTTGGAGTAAGAAAACTTGAATTCAAATACAACTCAGACACTTGCTTGGGCAAGTGATTTAACCTCTTTTTACCACAGTTTTCTCATTTGTAAAATGGAAATAATATCTTCTCAGGATTGTCAGGGGGATCAAATGAGATAATATTTATAAAATGGTTAGCACAATGTGTGGCACATAGTAGAAACTCTGCTAGCTGCTGTTGTTATTTTGGAAAAATCCATAATGAACTGGGGCAAATTCTCCTCCAGCCATCCTCACTAAACCCTCCATGTTTCCTTTCACAATTTCCAGTCACCCTTTGTTCTTTTCTTGTATTACAGCCCACTGATGGTGAATTCTTTCTGTGTCATCATTTTATGGAACCATTCGGTTCACAGATCTGGTTCCTAAATCAGACAGGGAAGCTCTGAATCCTGAGAAGCCAGAAAATGGAAAGTACTCTTGTTCAAGTAAATAATACAATGATGAATTGAGGCTGCTATGAAGGTAACAGCTTTACAAGGTAGTAAATAGAAACTTACAAAGATTTAAAAATTGGCAAGTATTTTAGAAAGGCAGCAAGACCTCTCAACCTCAAACAGAATATAATAGATAGTTGTAAGAAATGAGAAGTCAAGAAAGTTGGATTTTATGGAGCGTTTATTAAATTGCCTACACTTGTACACTGAAGGCTAGCTCTGTCTTCATTTTATTCATCAAGAAAAATGTCAATTTATCTAGAGGATATGTGGTGTAGTGGAAAAAGCCCCGGATATGAAGTCAAAAGATGCAAAGGAGGAAATACAAGGGAGTCCCAGCTCTATTGCTTTCTAGCTGGGTGACCTTGATCAAGGAATTCTTCTTTGACCTTTTCTTTTCTCATGCTAAAAATAAAAGAGTCAAGCTACATGATCTCTAAGGTCCCTGCCACCTCTGAAGTTCTAATTACTAGTAAATTTAGAAAGGTTTTGATCCCTCAATGACACTGGTTAAAGGTTCTTTGGGAGGGAAAGAAATATCGGGAGGTTGGTCACTCTCTGAACTGTATAGTAACTAATATAGTCCAACCTCTGTGTCAGGGGTACTTTTGACTAATAAGGTCCAAGTTATGTTTTGGTGGCATCTCAGAAGAGACAGATCTCCTATCAAAAAACCTGGGGAAAACCTTTCTCCACATTTTCCAAAAAGCCAACAGCAATTCCATATTTGCAACCCAGCAGAACAATGTCTAATAGGAAAGTGTTAATGAAAAGAAAAAGAAACCAGTGAATTATATGTATTATGCAATAATCTATATGTTATTACAAATGTCCTTCCATGGTGATTTATTTTTCTACATCATATTACTATCAGGATAAAAATTCATAGATTAGTCTTTCATAAAGATAAACTACAGGCTTTTTGGACCACTCTCATAGTTTGTTCTACTTACATATAAAGCTACATAGACTTCAGAGGTCATCTAATCTAGCTCTCTGTCATTTTAGAGATGAAAAAACTAAAGATTAGACAGGTAAAATGATCTATCCAGAATCATAATTGTAATAATGGGAATTGCCTTTAAATCCTGACCAATTGACTCCCAAGCCATCATATATTCTACCATATCATATTTTTGTTTCTTCCTGAAGCAATTGGGGTTAAGTGACCAGGGTTATACAGCTAGGAAGTGTTAAGTGTCTGAGACCACACTTGAACTCAGGTCTTCCTGACTTCAGGGCTGGTGCTCTATCCACTGCTCCATCTAGCTGCCCCTTGTTTTTGTTTTTGTTTTTCCTTTCTATGTCTGGCCAGTGGTTTCAAATTCTACCTAGAAAAATCTGTGGCTTTGGCAATGAGATATAAATTTTGGTATTTCCCTTTTGTTTATTCCTTGATCTCTGCATATATAGAGAGAATCACCAGTAGTAGAGAATTGTGTCTTTTCCATGTAGTAACCCTGATTCCCGTCTTACATACCCAATTGACAAATTATGGAACTCCTCTATCTTTGAGCTTATTTCTGTTTTTTTTTTAATGACAAGATTAGTTATGGACTCTAACACAATTGGGATGATCTGTAGTTTGCCATATACCCAAGAGTATATTCAAATCCACTTGGTAGACAAGTTGTCCTTCCCGAAAGGATCACACTCTTGCTCTATAGAGGCCATCAAACTGCCCCAGTTCTTTCTCATGAAAGATGAGAGTATATAAAACAAATGAAATATATGTCTAGGAAACAGAGAGACCCTTGTACCCATCATAGGCTATTACATAAAGGCCAAACTAGATGACAAGTTTGGAAAGTTTAGCCACCAGTCAGTCATTAAGTATTTATTAGGTGCCTATTGTTCAGTCATATTCTACTGTTCATGACTTCATTTGGTTTTTCTTAAGAGTGTTTTGCCATTTCCTTATCCAGTTCCTTTTACAGATGAGGAAAGTGAGGCAACCAAGGTTAAATGACCTGCCCAAGGTCACAAAATAAGTGTCTAAAGTCATATTTGAACTCAGGAAGATGAGTCTTCCAGATTCTAGGCTCAGCTATATCCATTGCACCACTTAGCTACTTTTATTAAGTGATCCCTATGTGCCAAATGCTACTTTAAATCCTGAAGATACATTTTAAAAAAATAGTTCCTGCCCTCAAGGAGCTTACATACTGTGGGAGAGATGATAAGGAAACAAATATGTTCAAATGAGCTACATAGAGAATAAATGGGAAATAATAACAGAGGGAAAGCATTAGTATTAAGAAGGATTAAGAAAGGCTTCCTATAGATAGTGGGACTTTAGTTGGGACTTGAAGGAAGCCAGGACATAGTGATGAGGACCTTTCTATAATTTAAAACCTTAGAGACACACCTAGAGAAGTCTCAGAACCCAGATTTAAACACATGTCTTCCTAAGTCTAAATTCAACCTTTTAGCTAAGGTGCTACACAATCAGGCATTCCAGATGTTTACTGAAAATCATGTTGTGACAAGATGATTATCAATTTCCTTTTAAATCAAGCATTATGAATGCCCACTCTTCATAATTCAAGTCAAAACATTTATTTTTTGCTAAATTACATGGATAATGAGAGCAAAAGTAAGAATGCAGGGACTAAATGATCTAAATAATCAGAGCTATGAAAATGTGACTCAAATTAAATACTTTGGCCTTTCCCAGTTCTTGGAATTGTGATTGTTTTTTTCTGTTTCTTAAATTAGAATTCTGACATTTTAGGTGACTTTATAGCATAATTATATTCATAATTTAGCCTTGAAATAAGTGTGCAAATTAAATTTGCTGCCACATATAGTTAAATATAATTTCTTTCTTCTCTAGAGACATTTGCAAAAGATTTTGTAGCTTTCAACTCAATCAAAAAAAATTTGGCTCAGTTGTAAGTGATTATTTACAATGTTATCAATCCAATGAAATAAAGTATATGGAAATGGTTTGATAAGCATAAAATGCTTTGCAAATCTAAAATGTGATTATTGGTGTCTCCATAAATCTTGTTATTATCTTTATTTTAGGACTAGTTACTAGTGGAAAGAGAAAGCATTAGGCATTGAAGCAAAACATCTGAGTTCTAAGTCTAACTGACATTTGGGTAACTGAAACTGAAAACTGAAAAACTTAAATCTGGGTAAGTCATGGCCTCATATTTAAAATGAGAATAATACTTGTATTACCTACCTGTCAAGGTCTTAGAAAAAAAATTGTAAATCTTAAAATGCTATGTAAACATGAGATCATTATTATTGAAGCAATGAATGTCATTAAGGCCTCTTCCAAATTAAATTCTTTGATGTCACTATTATGATTAACATGAATAAAGTAGCATCTCATTCTAATGAAAGAGAAACTGCATATATTCAAAGGTTTGAATAGGTCATTTTTTATATTTTAAATTTACAAATCATTTGCCTCATATACACAAACAAACCTATATCTAGTATAACACAATATTACATTAATTTTATAGGGAGAAACCTTAAAAGAGACCAATGAAATCATCTTCTGTGCAGGAAGGATAATCAGAGTGAATAACTCACATTTATATAGTACTTCAAGATTTACAAAATATCTCCCAAAATCTACTTTTGAGGTGTCATTTTACCCTTTTACATAGGAGAAAACTGAGGCTTATTGATGTTATGTGATTTTCTAATAATTACAAGGTCTAAGAGGTAATAAAACAGATTTAAGCCAATTTTTTATTTATTTCATTTTTTAAAAATAAATTTCAGGCTTTTTTCTATAGCATGCTGTCTCTCATAGTATAGTCAAAATTTTTCAAATGTACCCTTTAGTTTGGTCTCTGGATAACCTAGCCCTTTGGTTATGTGATCAGTTTGAGAACTGAAGAGGGAAAAGAAAAGGAGGCCCAGATCAACTCCCACATCAACACTAGAAGGAAGCAGGTAGTCTGATAAAGCAAAAGAACAAAGGTTTTAGTATCAGAGGACTGGGTACAAATCCAAGTCCAGTCCAAAAATTTGTTTAACTTTGAACTTTTAAGACTCAGTTTCCTCTTTTGCAACTAGATAGTTTGTAAAGTCTCCTCCATCTGAATGGAGATCAAAGGCCACTATTTTCACTTTATTATTTTCATGGTTTGCACACACACACACATACACACACACACACACACACACACACACACACACACACACCCCTTGGCTCACTTTGTCCTGTTTCTTCTTTCACAAAATGACTAATATGAAATGTTTTATATGATTGTGCATACTTAACCTATATCAAACTGCTTACCATCTTAGGGAAGGGAGGTGTGGGGAGAGAGGGAGAAAATCCAGGCCTCAATTAAAAAACAAATAAATATATGTTTAAAATTGTCTTTACATGTAACTGGAAAAAATACTATTTTTAAAAAGAAAAGAAAATCTTGTTCTTATGGTTTTGTGACAAGATGAGCTCTAAGTTTCTTTTCATTTCTGGATCCTTTCCTAAATGGAAAGTAGATTGATAGGGTAGGAAAGACACTGAAGTTGGAGTCAAAAAATTAGGTTCAAATTCCAACTCTTCAATTTGTGACCTTTAAGCAAGCCACTTGGTTTCTCAAAGTTTCATTGACTATAAATAAACAAGGTTGGACAAAAGGCACTATAAGATTCATTCCAGCTTGCAATATGTTGATACTATCTCCTCTAGCTCTAAAGTTCATTGAATTTTAGTACAAGAAAAGCTGAGATTCTTCATTACAATGACTTTGAGCAACAATTAAGATAACATCATCAGTTCTCAAGACTCAGTTTTCACAATTTCACAAATGCTATCATTTTTTCTTTCATGGTAAAGCCAATAGGATAAGTGGGTCCCCAAGGTAAAAAAAAGCATTCCCATAGTTTCCTGTTATCATTATGTAAATATGTGAAAGAACACACCATGTACAACTTATGCAACAATGTTATGTAGGTCCTAGTGACCATAGTTTTTTTTAAATCTTGAAGAATATTTTACTGTTCAGTTAGAACTAAAATACATTAACATTTTCCAACCAGTTAAAAGTTGTACAAAAAAGTACAACTTGCAATTTATAAAAATTGTCACAAGATACAAATAAATATTTTCAGTCACTATGACTGAGAAAGGCACTCATGCATCTTACTCCATGGAAGGTAATCCATGATCATTTTAAAGCCTATGGAGATTATTTTCTATTTAGGTTAGAGGTTTAGGCCTCTGAGCTTTTTGTCTCTTATTTTCACATCTCTACTCTCTTATAATTCTTTATCCATACTATAAGAGATGGTAAAAGCAATTATATTTGATTTTGAAAGTCCAGCCTGGAAGATAGAGAAAATAGTGAGTAGACTACTCCTACCTGCCAAACCTAATACTTCAAACTATTTCTGGAGGTGTCAATCAAAAGAATATCTTATACATAGTGGGAATTTAGTGAAAAAATTATGTATCGAGTTAAGCATAAATACAAAATCAAGGACAATATCTACCCCCATGGAACTCATATTCTAAAAGATGACAACAATATCTATATGGGAGTAGTAATTTGGGGTGTAGTAATTTAATTTGGAAAGTTATGGGGATGATGAATGAAGCCTTAGGGGAATAAATTGAGAATCATTTCTACGGACAATGGTAACATTGATTTGGTTATGTTTTCAGGATTTAAAGGAGAAAACAGCAAAGAGCAGCAAGTTGGCTAACAAGGAGATGGTAAAGGAGTAAAATGAATGATGGATGGAGCTGGCCTGGACAGGATTTTCAAAAGTGAAAATGTTAAATTCTCTAGGAACTAGTTTTTGGTTGTGGTGGCCAGACTGGTAAGATGATTAATAAATACTTGCTGAACTAAAATTAATTCACTTGAAGTGTGATAATACCTGACTATGCTTGTTGTATTAAGATACTTTTAACTAAGACATTTGTAAATACATTAAATAATAACATACAATATATTATACTGTATTATCTAATTATCTGCTCCTAAGTAGGAACATCAAATTACCCTATGAAGTAGGAATGGAAGATATTATTTCCATTTTATATAAGGGGAAACTGAGTTCCAGAGAGCTTAAAGGACGTGGCCATCATCATTCAACCAATAAATGGCAATTCTGGTTTTTTTACCCACATCTTTGGCTTCCAGGGTTGGAAGTCTTTTTAATTTACCATTTGTCCTAATCTGTGGACCATGGAGCCTGAAAAAACCCTGAAGTAATTACAAAGATCTGTGAACCTATAAGTCATAAAACAGCATCTGCAATCTCATTAAATGACTCAGAATAAAGAAATAAACATATCTCCTGTAGCCTGAATGTCTTATACAAATACTACATTGCTCTTTTCCAAATGTATACAAAAGTTGTTCTGATTCCTACAGGTATCACAGGCTCCAAACCTCCCACCTTCCCCTTGATTATCATGCATATTTTTTATTAACTTCTTAGTTCACTACATGCTATTTTCTCCAAGGATTTGAATAGTATCTTGAATCATTTCATTTTTATCTTTGTTTTCCTAGCATCTAGCAAAGTGACTAATATATTGCAGGAAATAAAGGCTTGTTGATTTGAATTATGATTAGTGAAATACAAATTCATTTAAAGGCATTCTGGAATCCCTACTGGGTTTTTTTTCTTTGTGAATTTTTCTCAATCAATATATACTAATGATACATGAACGTGTGAGGGGCTATGTAACTTTCTTTTTCAGATTAAAAAGGATCATTCATGTTTTTCAAAATAACAAAGCTGCCCTATAGTATTTTAAAATGTGACTGATTTCTCTCCTTCTCCTCCTCATCCTTCATCTCCTCTTCTTCCTCCTCCTCCTCCTTCTCTTCATCCTTGCTCCTTCTCCTCTTCCTTTTCTTCTTTTTTCTCTTCCTCCCTCCTCTACTTCTTCCTCTTGCTTCTCTTCCTTCTTCTCTTCCTCCTTCTTTGATAGCAAACAGCTTTTTATAGTTTACAAGACTACTCACTGGACTTAGAGTTAGAAAGTCTAGCTTTATTCTTAGTCATGGACCACTGGTGGCCATCAGTTTTCTCATTCACAAAATGAATGGATTGGACTAGACAATCTCTGAAGTTCCTTTCCAGACTTTAGTACTATCATCTCATAATGAGATATACAGGAGCACATTATAGCGAAAGGAACACTAACTTTATAATCTAAATTGTTGAATCATTTTTCACTCATGTTTGACTTTTCATAATCCCATCTGGAGTTTTCTTAACAAAGCCATTGGAGTGTTTTGTCATTTCCTTCTCCACTTCATCTGACAGATGTGGAAATTGAGGCAGATGGGTGAAGTGGCATGCTCAGGGTCATATGAGACCAGATCTAAATTTATGAAGATGATTTGTCCTAACTCCAGGTCTGGCACTCTAATGCACTATGGCTCCACCTAATTGCTTTGTAATCAGGAAGGCTAGAGTCAAATTCCATCCTCTGATGCTTACTACCTTTGTGGCTGTATGCAAGTCACTTATATTTCCTGGACCTCAGTTTCCTCATCTGTCAAATAAGGACATTAGACTAGATGGTCTTGAGGTCCCTTCTATTTCTGATTCTATGATCTTATAATTTCTTCTTCTGAGGAGGGCATCGGTTACATAAAATAAAACTACAATTACATTATTTTAGATCATGGGATCTTACTTATAAAACTAGAAAGGGACTTTAATGCTATCTACTTGAAATCATCATTTGTCAGATTAGGAAACTGAAGTTTAGGGAAATTAAATTATTTACAAAAGGGCAAAAAAGCAAAAATCATCAGAGGTGGGATTTGAACCCTGCCCCTCTGACTCCAAAGTCAATATGCTTTCTATTACCCCACACTGCATGACAACATTTGCTTTATTTAACGTCTCATGGATTAATCATATCACAGTTTAAAAAGTTTCATCCCACCAACATTATCATCACATAGCATTCCTTACAGCAGATGTGAAGGTCATATATTTCATATTCTTCTGGCCTTCCATGCATCTGTTTGCCTCCAATCTTCTATGAATGAAATAAAATTTCTGGAATAGATTTTTACCATATATTAAGCGTACAGTAGAAGAAAAAAATTAAAACTGCTTACTTCAGAGAATAACTAAACTGAGAACATTAGGTTCTGTTTTTATGATAAAGTACAGATTTCCCATTAAAAGCCTAATCATTTCAAAAGACTGAATGGGACATTACTTTAAAAAGAATTCCAGTTGGTTAAATTTAGGAGGTTGGGGTGGGGAGCCTGATCTAAGAATGTGGATCGAGGCTAATGCATATTTATCTGATTGTGAATGAGTTGTTTTTTTTTTTTTTTTAATTTGCTTTAAGCCAATGATTTTCCATATTTTCCACTGAAATGCTCAAATAACTGACAATGTATATTTGGGCATGTAATAATAAATTACATTTATGTGCTATTTGTGATCACAAAATGCTTTATATAGAGAAAATTACTGTGACCTTGTTAGATAAGCCTGGCAGACAATATTAATTTCCATTTTACAGATGAAGAAACTGAGTGTCTGAGATTAAATGACTTCTCTCCCCTCCTCCCCCAATCCTGGCCAAATCACAATTAATGAGTAACCTAATCAGGCCATCAGACTCCTGGTCCTTTGCTCTTTTTCATCTCTTGCTGGTACAGACCCTTCATTGACTTAGTTGAAAATTCAATTCCCTTAACACATTCTGAGGAGATTATTCAAGGAATACTTTTATTTTTGAAAAATGTTTTTTGTCTTCCAACATTATCATTTTACAGTTAGAATTAAAGAGTCTTAAAATATCAGAAATGAAAGGGCTTCAGGGATCAACTCATCTAATCCCACCTGAAAAATGCATTCTCACTGCAACATCCCACATAAGTACGCAAACAGTCTCTGTTGGGATGTTTCATATGATGGGGAAATCAACTAAAGATCATTCCATTTTTAGAAAACTCTAATTATTAGAAAGTTCTGAGGGAGACAGACAGACAGATAGAAAGACAGGCAGAGAGACACAGACATAGACACAGAGATAGAGAGAAAAAGACAACAAATAGGGAGAGACACAGAGACACACACAGAGAGACAGAAGTAAACAGACAGAAAGACAGAGACACAGAGATAGGCAGAGACACAGAGACAGAGACACACAGAAAGAAAGAGTGAGAAATTCAGACAGAGAAAGGCAGACAGAGATGGGAGGGGGGAGGGGGGAATGGAGAGGGAGGGAGGGAGGGAGGGAGGGAGAAGGAAGGGAAGAGGGAGAGAAGAAAGAGAAAGGGGAGAAAGAGAAGGAGAGGGGAGAAGGAGAAGAGAGAAGGAGAGGGAGAAGGGAGAGGGGAGATGGAGAGAGGAGATGGAAAGATGAGAGAAGAGAGAAGAGGAGAAAGAGAGGGAAGGGGGGGAGAGGGAGAAGGAAGGAAAAGGTAAAGAGAGAGAGGAGAGGGAGAAAAAGAGGGAGAAGGAAGAAGGAGAAAGAGAGGGAGAAAAGAAGGAGAAGTAGAGGGAGGGAAAGAAGGAAGGAGAGAGAGGGAGGGAGAGAGAAGAAGAGAGAGGAAGGGAAGGAGAAAAAGGAGAGAGGGAGGGAGAGTCCTTGAAACATCCATTCGTTGTTCTGCATCTCTGGGATAACAAGGTAAAGTTATGTTTTTAAGGTTCTTCATAACCTGCCTTCTTTCTACCACTCTCCTATTCTAAGCTATATTAATTTTTTAATTAAAGTTTTTTATTTGCAAAACATAAGCATGGGTAATTTTTCAACACTGACCCTTGCAAAGCCTTCTATTCCAAATTTTTCTCTCCTTCCCCCCATCCCCTCCCCTAGATAGCAGGTAGTCTAATACATGTGAATTATGTTTAAATATATGACGAATCAAATATATGTATACATATTTATACAGTTGCCTTGCTAAGCTATATTCATAAAGCATTAATTTAGTACTTACAAAGTTTCAGGCACTGTGCTAAGAAAGAAAATGCATAAAGAATAACTGAATAGCAGGGTGGAGTGGGCAGTCAGAAAAGTGATCTGGTGTGTTTGAAAAGAACATGATGACTGGCATGGATATTTCTTCAAATGGAGATAGATGTACCTACCCACTGAGGAACTAAATACATTAATGAGTTCATATTAAGTTTTAATGGGTACAGATTTGGTTTAATGTAAAAACGGCTTTAAATGTCTTAATCCAAGGAATGATAAGGCAAGAATTACAGATATGCTAGCAACTGGAAAAAGTTATTTTCATATTCCCTTAAATGACACCCAAATAGGTACCCACCTATGTGTAGGTACAGACCTGTTAGCAAGATTTCAGTGCATTGAAAGAATATTTAAATATTTTGCTCCTAAAGGCAGCAACAAGTCCTGATTTCTAATTAGGACTGTTTAACACTAAAAGTATATATTATCTGAAGCACTGCATTCATCAGTGGAAGAGTTCAAGCAAAGAACAGGTGACCACTTGCTGTGGATGTTATAGAAGTGATTCCTCCTTTGAGTAGGAAACTGAACTAGACTTCTAAAGATCCCTTCCAACTCTAGGATTCCATGATTTAAATAAGATAAGAAGTACTAAAGATGTATAGAATGTTAAGGGAGGACTAGCACCTCTGCTGTGAGAACTTGCCGAGGCTTTTTCAGGGCTGTTCATTCACTTTTGGTGTCTATCTGTCACCCAAATCTCATCTGGCTCCAAAAAACTGTAACGTGTGTAACAGATGAGTTGAACAATGTTGAGGGTAATGGCAGACCTCAAACACATCAGTGAGTTTAGTGGAGTGTCTATCCCAAGTATATGAAGACTTTCCTGGTTGAATGGGTATATGTGAAAATTTTATTCCAACAGGTCTCAAAAGAGGCCAAAAGAGAAGAAAGAGGCACTTAGAGTTTGGTCAAGCACCAGAAACACCAAAGTCATTCACTGCCACTTGGACCATTGCCAAACAAACATCTTGACTTTTGTCTTGCCACTGGACTCTGTATGATTCTGGAAAAGAGAGTGAGGATTATGAGGTAGTACAATTCTGCCTCACTTAAATCCAATTTACCTGTGAGTGAAAAGGCAAAAGATTTTTTTTTAATTCCAAGAAAGACATACACACACACACACATACACACACACACACACACACACACACACACACACACATGTCTAATGGTAGCCATTTCTGAGGTGAGGAGAGGGAGGAAAGAAAATGGAGAGGAAGAAAGTTACATGATAATTTTATTACATTTTTAAAAGGAATAGCAAGTTGTATATAATAGATTTGCAGTTTCATATACAATCATTTTTTTTATTTTCTGTGTTATGGAAATGTTTGTTTCGTTTCTTCAGAAAAAAAAATATTTTTTTTTAAAAAAATAGGTATTGCGGTGTTATACAAAAAATAATAACTGACTTTGAAACAAATTTAGGTGCAGGTCCTGGATCTGTTAGATATTCTTGATAATTTTGTGCAAACCACTTATTGATAATTACTATAATCTTGTGCAAGCCACTTAGCTTTACCAAGCCTTATATCATCTGCTGTAAATAAGGGTTTTGTAATTATTGGGGACTCCCTACTTCAAGAAACAGTCCCATACAGTGTAGGAGAGCTCTAATAGTTAATATTTGCACTGCCTACTTTACAAGTGGTAAGAAAACCACTTTATAAAATTTAAAGTGCCATATTAATGCAAGCCATTATTCTATTCCTAGAAGCCTTCTTGCTGCTTAAAAATTACTGAGAGCCATAGATCATCATTTCAAACCAACCCAGTTGCTAATAATTTAATAAGCAAATGTAATGATGAGCTAAAAGGTTCTCAATAACCCAGACATAGTCCTATATTGGCAATAAATAACAGGAGACTCATCTCTTTGTCTTTGTCTTCCCATGATATAGTGGGAAAAACACTTATTTTATCTTTTTTATTTATATTTTATTTATATTGTTTATATTCTGCATGTGACCTCATTAAGTTTGTGTGGAACTGAGTTTCCTGATCTATAAAATTTGATCTAGAAACTTTCACATAAATCTAAATCCTAAGAAAATCTGAGGAAGACTCAGGGAAGGAGTGATATTTGGCAATATTTTTGAAGTAAGGAAATAAGGTGAAGGCTAAAACAGAAAAGGAGATATAGTTAACAATGATGTGGCAGAGGATTCTGGGAAAATGGAGGAGTAGGTCAAAAAATTACAAGTTCATCAGGTTTCCCCCACAAAGAAAACAAAATTTCATCTCAAGGCAAATGTAGACAGGTGAAAAACAAATAAGACTTGGGGGAGAACAGGGGTCCTCCTGGAACTATCTGAAAATATCTGAAAATGCCAGAATTGAGGTTTGGTCAATTTGTAGTGTAAACACTTCAAGACTAACTATTGAAATAGCAAGCTGGGAGTCCTGGGGCAACTGGGTTCTGAGGTAGCCTCAGCCCAAACCCCAGTAACTTTCATCTCCTAGACAGTATGGGAAATCAGGGGACTAAGTCCAGGAAGACTGAGAAAACCTTTGCTTATAAGGAACTTCAGGCTCAGATATACTGTTGAAACATGGACCTGGATGAGAAGAAGCTACCATACCTTGTAAGTGAGCATCAGCTGGGAAACTGATATCTGTGAACATTTACATGAGGGTGGAACTTCTGGTTTGGGATTTCATAGGGGAAGGGAGAACTGAAATGAAGCTAGAGGCACCATCTCCCCCATACCCCAGGATTAGAAGTGGTTATACTACTCATTTTTTAAAATGAGCAGGCAAAGGAGAAAGAATCCAACCATGGAAACTTACAATGGGAACAAGGAAGACTAGAGTTCAGAGGAGGGCATTAAAATTTTAAAAAGCCTCTTCTACCCCAAAGGGTAATGTTAAATGGCTACCTGCACAAAACAGATTTGTAGAAGAACTCAAAAAAGACTTTAAAAATCAAATGAGAAAGATTGAGGCAAAATTAATAACTAAATTACCATCCAAGAAAAACAAGAAGATTATTAAAAGAAAGTGAACCAATTAGACAAGGAAATCCACAATCTTAAAGAAGAAAATTATTTTTTGGTTAAGGAAGAGTCAGTGAAGTTATCAGAAACTAAGAAGTAACAAAACAAAATATAAAGAATGAAAAAAATAGAAGAGAATGTGAAACTTAAGGAAAAGCAACAAATCTGGAGAACAGACCAAGAAGGGGAAAAAAAAGAATAATTAGACCACTTGAAAGCTATAATTAAAAATAAGAATCTTGACATAATACAAGAAATAATCAAAGAAAATTGTTCTGAAGTGACAAAAAAGAGGGGAAAGCAGAAATAGAAAAAAAATTACTGATCACCACCTCAAAGAGATACTACAATGAAAACACATAAAAATATTGCTAAATTTCAAATACCCCAGATCAAAGATAAATTTTTACAAGAAACAAACATGAAATTCAATTATATTGGAGTTACAATTAGAATTGTATGGGATTTATCAGTATCTACAGTAAAAGACTGTAGGTTCTGGTATATTATATATCAACAATTAAAAGAAATAGGCCAGTAACCAAAAATAGTATATCCAGAAAAGTTAAGTATAATATTGAATGAGAAAAATGGATATTCAACAAACTCTGATTTTGTCTCAAACAAATCTGAACCCAAAAGAAAAATTTACATATAAGAGCCAATATCAAAAACTAATTTCAAGGGACTCAGTAAAGACAAGCTGTTTATGTTTTATGTGTGGAAATATAAACCATATGCCTAAGATTGACATCAGTAACTGATCAGTCCAAGAGAAAGATTGAGGCAGAGCTGAGTATGATCTGACTCTAAAAAGCAAAACTGTCTAGGAAAAGGTAAAAATAGTAATTATGCTATATGAATGAGGTACAGACAAAGAACAAACACAGAGGCTTTAGATGGGAAAGGAGAGCTGTTCTGAAAACCTACTCACATCAGGAATGGGTTAAATAGAGAAAGATAGATAGATAGATAGATAGATAGATAGATAGATAGATAGATAGATAGATAAGATAAGATAAGATAATACATGTACCAAAAGGAGTATATAGCACTCTACAAAATTTATGAAGAAATAAGGAAGGAGGGAATAGGATAGGGTGGGGTTACAGAAGGTTGTGCAGATTAAACAGGAGTGGAATAAGGTCAATAGACTAATTAATGGGAATGGGATAAAGATGGGAAAAAAGGGTAAGAGGAAATAAAATAAGGAATGGGTCCATGGTGAGCAGGGAGGTTAAGTAACAGCAAGGCAAGTTAAGGAGTAGAACTAAAGTAGAAGAGTTAGTAGGAATAGGAAATAAAGATATATACAAACCCGATAAAATGACCAGGAGTAGAATTTATTAGAAAAAAAAAAAAGTAGGTTAGTAATTACTGATATCAGATAAAGTCAAACTTAAATATTCCATCAAGGGAGAAATCTATATGTTAACCATATTAATATTGTTTAAGGTACATATATATGTGTAGGTATGTAAGTATATGTATGTGTATGTGTGTGAGTGTGTGCAAGTATGTGTATATGTGTTTATATATGTATGTATACATAAATACATCTGTACTTAATGAAGCCTGTGTAAGGGAGGTGAGGGGAATGAAAAGAAAAAAAAAATAAAGTAAAAAAGTGCACAGCAGAAAAAAAAAAAAAAAGAAAATCTGCAAGGAAGCAAAGAAAAGATGGACTGACATGAATATAATGTTTTCTATTATTATATATGCTTTCTTGAAATGCAAATTTATTCTTACATATTTTAAATCCTCTCTGATGTTCTGCTGGGCAAACGGCAATGTTTGCTGCTTCCTTTTTCTGTCTTTCTTTTATATTTTGTTTTTTATTTTGAATTTAAGTTTTAAATATAAAAAAAAGAAAGAAAGAAAATGGTTTGGAAAGATGTTCTTCCAAAATACCGAGACAAATAAGGGAAAGCAGAGTTGAGAGTATGGAGAAAATACAGAAGCCCAATTTTATTCAAAGAAAATTTTCTTCTGAGATGAAACATCTGTTACTGAAGCACGTAAAATTTAGCTGCTCATTCTTTGTGGCACTTCTGGGGCCGGGAAAGTAGGCCAGTCTTCCTTTAAGAAAAAAAAAAGGCAAGGATTTCATTGATTTTATCAGGAAAAGTGACAGAAGACTAGCTGAAAGTGTTTTATAAATGAAATACTGGCAGACTGTATTTTATCAATGTAAGGGAACAACTTAAATTCTTTATTGTTGTCAGATTTAATTTACATATGCTGGAATTGTAATTAGTTAATTCTCTGTAGCTTGGTATTAAAGTAAATAGAGACTGTGCCTGAATTCAGGAAGAATTGAAGGCAAATCCAGCTTCAGACACTTATTAGCTGTGTGATTCTGGCTAAGTCATTTCACCCTATTTGCCTCAGTTTCCTCATTTGTAAAATGATCTGAAGAAGGAAATGGTATACCATTCAGTATCTTTGCCAAGAAAACCCTATAGACAGCATGGTCCATGGAGTCATGAAGATTTGGACATAACTAAATAATTAAAGGAATAGCCCCACATCAGCATTTCTCTCTATATATAGACCCACATCAGAATTTATCTATTTTACCAATAAATCCCAGTAATAAAAGGTAGAGAAATTCCATTTTTCCAAAAATTATAGGAAATATAAAATATTTGGGAATATTTTGGGAAATACCTGCCAAGACAAATGCAGGAGTTATGTGAACATAATTACAAAACACTTTTCACATAAATAAAATAAGATCTAAATAATTAGAAAATATCAATTGCTCATGGATAAGCCAAACTAATATAATAAAAATGATTATCTACATTAATTTACTTATTCAGTACCATACCAATAAAGCTGTCAAAAATTATTTTATAGAGATAGAAAAAATAATAAGAAAATTTATCTGGAAGAACAAAATGTTAAGAATATAAAGGGAAGTAATGAAAAAAAAAACTGCAAAGGAAGGGGATCTACCTGTGCCATATCTAAAACTGTTTTATAAAGTAGCAATCATCAAAACTAGTTGATACTGGCTAAGAAATAGAGTGGTTGATCAGTGGAATAGGTTAGATACACAAAATATAAGTCAATGACTATAACAATCTACTGTCTGATAAAATCAAAGATTCCACTTCTAGGATAAGAACTTACTATCTAAAAAAAAACTGCTGGGAAAACTGAAAAATGGAATGGCAGAAACTAGGCATTGATGAACATTTCACATTCTATACCAATATAAAGTCAAAAATTCTATATGATTCAAAATAAAGGGTGATACCATAAGCAAATTAAGAGAGGTAGGAATAGTTATCTGTCAGATCTGTGGAGAAAGAAATAATTTATTATGAAACAGGAAATAGAGAATATGAAATCCAAGATTAATAATTTTGATGACCTTAAATTTAAAAGGTTTTTCACAAAGCCAATGCAACCAAGGTCAGAAGATAAATAGAAATCTGGAGAACAATTTTCACAGCCAGTATTTCTGATAAAGGCCTCATTTCTACAATTTATAAGAATACAATTCATTCTCCAATTGATATATGAACAGACAATTTTCAGGTGAAGAAATTAAAGCCATTTTTGTCATATGAAAAAAAATGTTCCATATCACTATTGATTATAAAAATGCAAATTAGGACAACTCTGAAGTACTACCTCATACCTGTCAGATTGGCTAATATGACAGAAAATGAAAATGATATATGTTGGAGAGGATGCAGGAAAATTGAAACACTAACGCAATGTTAGTGGAGTTGTGAACTGATCTAACCAGTCTAGAAAGTGATTTGGAACTATACCCAAAGAGCTATCAAATTATGCTTACCCTTTGAACCAGCTTTATCTGTACTAGATCTGTATCCCAAAGAGATCATAAAAAATGGAAAAGGACACACATGTACCAAAATGTTTATAGCATTTCTCTTTATGGTGGAAAAGAATTGGAAATCAAGAGGATATTCATCTAATAGAATAGCTGAATAAATTGTGAACCTATTATATAAGA
Organism: Myrmecobius fasciatus; assembly: GCA_023553655.1. NCBI lineage: Eukaryota > Metazoa > Chordata > Mammalia > Dasyuromorphia > Myrmecobiidae > Myrmecobius > Myrmecobius fasciatus. The sequence continues at coordinate 223,433 of JAJPUD010000996.1, read as the reverse complement.
AATGAGCAGACAGATTTTAGAAAAACCTGGAAAAACTTATATGAATTGATGTTGAGTTAAGTGAGCAGAACCAGGAGAACACTGTACACAATAGCAACATTTTGTGTATGATCAATTTCATAGACTTTGTTCTGAGAAATACAATGATCTAAGACAATTTTAAACGATTCATCATGGACAATGCTATCTACATTCAGATAAAGAACTGTGGAGCCTGAATATAGATTGAAATATGTTATTTTCACTTTTTTGTAAATTTTTCTTCATCATGGCTTTTCCCTTTTATTCTTATTCTTTCACAACAAGATTGTAAAAATATGTTTAATATGATTGTACATGTGTAATCTATTAATGAGATTGGTTGCTACCTTAGGAAGGGGCCAGAGGAAGGGGGAAGAAAAAAAAATAGAAATCAAGCTCTTATAAAACTAAATGTCAAAAACTAATAAATAAAGGAATGGAAGGAGTTAATTACATCATTTGCAGATTTCTATACCAAATTACTTTCTTTGGCTCATATCCCCAGCCAAGGTTTTCACCGAGAATATCCGAATTTTTGTCATTTTCTTCACAGAAAAGGTCTACAGTATATAGGACTAATATCATTTAATGTCACAGAAGTTGGAGAGAAACATCATGAGCTCTAACTTAGAGATTTAGAGGGACTGAGACTAAAAAAAGTGTTGCTGTTACTTATAATAGCTAGAACTTATATAATACTTCATGGTTCATAAAGCCATTTACATAACTTGTCTCCTCTGAGCCTAATGGCCCAGGAATCTAATGTTCTGCTGGTATTGTTTTCCATTTTTCAGATGAGGAAAGTGAGGTGCAAAGAAGTCAAATGACTTCTTATCATCACAGAGCTAATAAGTGTTGGGAGTAAGATTTGAATTCGTTTCTTCTTGTTTCTAAATTCTATACTTTTCCTACTATATCACAACTGCCTCTTGGTATTAGGGAACCATGAATTGCCAACCAGAAAACAATAAACTGTCAATGAAAGAAAATAAATCATGTTTTAGGGAAATTTCAGGACACATGGAGGAAAGATTATTATAAAGTCTTCCTTTAATACCTACATTTACAAGGCACTTTAGTTTTTTTACTCACAACAGATTTATAAGAATAATCCATCTTTTACATAGAACCCATAACCACAAGGTAAAGGCTCTAGATTTACAAGACAGGGTTCGATATTGGAGATGTTTTACAAATTACTTTCTTTTGTTTTTCCTCTATATAAAAATAGTTTCCAAAATTCATTTTATAAAATTTTGTGTTCCAATTTTTTCTCCCTTCCTCTCTTCCCTTCTCCTTCCCCTCCCCAAGACACCAAGCAATTTGATGAAGATTATACATGTGCAATATTTTAAAACATATTTCCATAATGAATTACTTTCTTTGGTTCATATCTCCAACCAAGTTTTCACTGAGATATCAGTATTTTTGTAATTTTTTTTTTCCACAGAAAAGGTTTTCAATTCTCATGTAAACATAAGAACGTAGGACTAACGTCATTTAATGTCACAGAAAATTCAAAGTTAAAGAATTTACACCTATACCTATAAGGAAACAAAGTAACTTTATTAACATCCTAGTAGGCCTCCATTTTCCTCAGAGACCTGTACTGTTCTCCAGTTTGAAAGTACTTAAACTTAAGTTTAAGTTTCTTTTTCCCCCCAATAAAAAAACATGGACAATACCTATACTCTGAAGCAGAGAGGTTGGCAAATCATGGCCATAGACAGACAGACAACCACCTGCTTTATATGGCCAGCAAGCTAAAAATAGTTTTTTACATTTTCAACTAAAGATTTATTGTATTTTAAAGCATAAAAGCTCATAGGTCATACAAAAAAAGATGGTAGCCAAGATTTGGCCCTCAGGTCCTATTTTGCAGAACTCTGCTGTAAGAGAATCAAACTCTTTTCTAGTAAGCCTCACCTCCCCTAACTATCTAAACTATTCTACAAATTTATCCTACTATCCTATGGTTGAAATACTTTCCAGAAGGAAAACATCCACAATTACTAGATAGTCTCAAATTTTGCATTATTCATAAAATTCATAATGAAGGGAAAGTTCAAGTTTATTCCTCTATATAAGCAATGCCAAACTCAAATACAAATGAGAGCCAATAAACCATACGTAAAGTTCCCTGAAGAAAGCATATTGACTTAGAAAATCACATATTAATGTTATCTGTTTTATTGTATTTTTAATTATTTTGTTAAATATTTTCCAATTAAATTTTGATCTGGTTTGGCTCACATTTCAGAGTATCATGGGCTGTATGCAACCCTTGGTATATTTTGTTTTCTCTCAGTTCCAACTGCACCCTCATATTGCTGCTATGCACTGCCTTCATTTACTACAATTTGTTGGGTTATCTGGCTTGCTCTTCTCCTGGAGCCATATGATTCCCTAACCCCTGGAGAAATTGTAGGAGACTGAGCAATATGAAGATTCTTGTTCTTTGTAAAAATAATAATAACACCATTATTTGCAAAAAAAATTATATATTAGATGTTACGTGTCATTTACATTTGATCTTTAAAACAACTCTATGAAATAGAGTTATTATTATACCTCTATGTAGTAGAGGTATATATATTTTTAGAGATGAGGAAACTGAGGTAGAGAGAAATTATTTACCTAGGAATTACACAACTAGTATCTATAACAGGATATACATCTTAGAAACTATTTAATATAATCCTCTTAATTTGCAGATGTAGAAACTTGTCCAGAAAAGAATGTTGTCCCTTGTAATACTTATTTATTTTATTAAGTCTAATTTTCTAAGTTGTCATCATATTGAACAAGTATAACAATCTATTTACATCTAGTATATAAAAGTACTTATTTCTCATATTCCTTTTAAATATACTCAGCCTTGCTTCAGTCATTCAACAAATGTTTATTAAGTAGCTCTTATGTGGATGAAGATTATTTAGGTTTGTTAACTTTTATTCCTCCCTGTTCCACCACCTCAGCATGATGGAATAATAGGATGTATTTATATCCCATCAGTCAAAAATGCCAGGCAGATTCACAAGGTACAATTGGAGCAGGTGGGGTAGGGGAAGGATTGAGCAGGATAATGACACTGCCAGCCTAAGTTTGAAGCCTTCTCAATTTACTTCTCTGTGGCTAGTAAGCTCCTTTGTGCAAGCTCAACTTCTCTGGAAAGATATCTCAGAAAAAGCAATTTGAAAAATGAATCTACTTCAATTTGTTTACTCCTAAGAATATAACAGTATCAGTCCCAGTTTTCACAAGCCATTTGAAAAAAGTCTAAAGTTGGGGGGACAGGCAGAATTGGGGAGGGGAAAAGGGAAGGGAAAATATTTTCAAGTAGCTGTGTGCCACACACTGTGCTAAAGGTTTTTAATAATATCATTCTTTTTGATCCTCACAACAAACCTGAGAAGTTGGTGCTATTATTCTAGATGCTGCCCTAGTTGGGACTAATTACTTCCTAGAAGTTACAAGTGCTATCCTTTGTCTCAGAACCAGAAATGAAATAAGACAATGAGTAGCAGAAATCTCTCTGCATGATTATACTACAAGCAGAAGAGTGTATATAAGAGTTTAATCTAATTATTAAGAATTTTTTATCACTTTATTCTAGACAACAAACAAAACAATACATATCATCTAGTATCACATTGATACTACCAAGTATCATTTAGTAAATTCCTAATTTAGAGGCATTGCTGATTTATAAGGTACAAATATTCACACTGAAAATTTTACAATTGCCTTTCCCAAGTCAGTTCAAACTAACTCCCACGTATCCCCAGCAATTTTATCAATATATAATAGAATAAGTTTTGAGGAGTGTAAGTCATACTTTTTTCCTTTGAAATTCATAAATGAATCAAAGAAGTGGTGTGTTGTATTTAAGCCTAGGAGAGAAAGAAAACTAAATAGGCTTAGTTTGAAGAATATTATATTCTACTTAAGAAAACAAAATTTCATGGGGATTTTTTAAAAAAACGTTCAGGTATTTCAGAAGCACTATTTATATGTGTATATATGTAGCCTAAGATTTTCTGGAATGAGACCCCTGAAAATTCTTCCCTCATTGAAAGTATTTTATGGGTGAGCAAATATTCAAAGTTATAGGTTGTGATACCTCATCCAATATTTCCCTTTTGCCAGACCTAACAAGGATTACGTGTTAATTCAAAGTAAATGGTATATAATTTAAACTTAATATCAAAGTAAAAAGAAAAAATTCCCCATGGAAGTAGGGACATAATCTACCATCAATACTCATACCACAAGCAGGAGATAGAACATTTAATCAAGTCCTTTCCACTCCATCCTTCTAGGATTTAATCTGAATTGGAATTCCTTTCTGCCTCTCTAATTGTTTCTTGCTGCTTCACAATAGTGCTGTTAATATCATTTGTTGCTAGGATGCTTTTTCTACTTAGAGTCCCGCTTCTATTGCCAACTTTTATTTCTTCACCGAGGTATTTCCATTATTTCATCATGAAATTGTTAATGCCAGACTGCTTCTTCTGCATTTCTTTTATGAGTTCTTTTCCATTAAGTCAATATCTTCATCTTCTTTTTAGTTCTTTTATGAGTCAGGCCTCCATCTTCACCTAGCCAGTACAACAGAGTCCTTTGTGTTGTCCGGTTTTGGGTTTGTTTTTTTTTTGACAGCCTCTATCTTCTTCAGAGTAAGCCAAGAAACACTTGATATTCTAGTTGTGGTGAATAAATTTCTTTCAAATTCTAGTATGCCCTTGGCAGCTAGCACAAGAAATATGAAAATGTTAATGAAGCTTTACTTAGAAACATTATATATTATATATATATAATCTGATGCAAGGGAATCTGATGACTTTTGTTCTATATTTCTGATGCTACAACCAGATTTCTGCCTTCATTGCACAGACAATTAATAGATGTTACACTTATTATAATATAGTCTTACCCACTGAAAACATGATTATTATATAAATTGCCAAGATATCTCAATTGTTATAAAAAAAGGAAGATCACAAAGTGTTAGCATTAGAAAGGAATTTAGGCATCAGAGAGCCTAACCCTATTTTTCAATAAAGAAACTGTGAGTTCCATGAGGGGAAAATGACTTGCTGAAGATCACATAACTAATAAGTGGCTGATCAGAATTTAAATATATCTTATTGAATTCAAATCCAGCAATCATTCTAAAAACAAAACAAAAACTTTCTGTTTTTTTAAAGAGCAAGATATTGAAAATGCTGTTAAAACAGAATTAGCATTTTTTAAATGGCATGAAAGAGTATTATTTTTTGAAATTTCTATCTCAAGATTTCATATCTAACACACTTGCCTACAGCCACCTGGTGGCTACAACAACAACAGCAAAAACAAATATTAATTGTTAGAGAAAAACAGGGAGGTGGAACAAGTTAATTCCCTCCAGTTCACTTGAACCTCAACCCAGGGCTGTATCTGGGAATTATCAGCTAAAAATGTAGGACAAGGACAGTCATTAATTTTCTTTGTCAAAAATCCATTAAACTACCTCAATGACAATTTGAAAGCCAATTGTAAATGCTTGGTTCTCAGAAATGAAACTGACTCAATTATGAAGAGGTATGGAAATGAGCACGATAGAGAGTGAGGTTTATTTTTAGCCACTGTAAAGAATTGATTTTAAGAAACAATCATTTTCATTTCAGAAAGACAGTTATCTAAACTTAATGTTGAGACAATGGTCAATTGTCCTGAAATTAATCAAGATTAGAATTCTGTATTTGTTCATGATCTTGATACAGGACAGTTACTTATAGGATATAATTTGAGGAACTCAGAAAACACCCCAAAATGCCCAGAATTCCTGCCACAGTACCTGATTACTTCCACTTCTTTCCTTAATATAATAATCACTCTTTTCAGTTGAGTACTCTAACTCCAGAAACTCATTGGTAAAGTACGGCTTTGTTATCATGAAGAAGCTATAAATCAAGCCCTGATATCTTATTAATAACTAACATGAACTAGTTCTTCAAATTAACCACCTGCAGCTTATTAAGGCTATGAGAGAATAAGACACAATAAATATATTTTAGAATAGAAATAAAGAGACTTCTTTAGAAAAGAGAAGTACTTGGTGTTCCCAAGTACCCTGTGACATCATGAAAAGCTGAAAGTAGAATAAGGACACCTAGGTAGAGAATAGAAGTATCAGAAAGTAGTGCTAAATGAAGGGCTGATGGTTACCCAAAACAAACTACCTATTTTACAAGTTTACTAAAAACAAAATCATCTCTGTCCAATGACCAAAAGATGAATGAACAAGTATTTAAGTACATCCCATGTGCTAGATAATTAAATTCTGAAAATAGAAAATTTAGTCAACAAACAAGTATTAGTGCTTACTATCTGGCCATCACTGTAATAAACATGTTGTTCAGTTAATTTTCATTCTTGTCAGACTCTTTCGGACTCCACTTGGGATATTCTTTTTTTTTCCTGAGGTAATTGGGGTTAAGTGATTTGCTCAGGGTCACACAGCTAGAAAGTGTTAAGTGTCTGAAACCACATTTGAACTCAGGTCTTCCTGACTTCAGGAATGGTGCTCTATCCATTGCGCCACCAAGCTGCCCCTGCTTGGGATATTCTTGACAAAAACACTGGTGTAGTTTGCTATTTCCTTCTCCCATCCATTATTTACAGGTGAGGAGCTGAGGCAAACAGGGTTAAGTGACTTGTCCAGGGTCACACAGCTAGTAAGTGTCTGAAGCCAGATATGAACTCAAAAGATAAATCTTCCTGACTTTAGGTCAGGAACTTTATGCACTGTGCCACCCAGGTGCCATGATAAATATTGGAGATATAAAGTTAAAAAAAAATTCTCAACTCCAAAGAACTTCCCATCTAATAAGAGAGAGAACATGCAAATAATCTGGTACACACAAAATATCTACAGAGTAGATGAGAGGAAGCATGAAGGGAAAGCATCAGCATCTGGGAGAACTAGAAAAGTCATTCTATAGAAGATAAGATTTGAAGAAAGCCTATGAGGAAGAGGAGGAAGGAGAGCATTCTAGACATGGGAAACCATCATTGAATACAGTGACAAAGAGTTGGAATGTTGTATTAAAGAATTTGTGATATTTAGCATGTATTAGACTACCTGTCGTCTAGGGGTAGGGGTGGGAGGAAGAAGGGGAAAAATTTGGAACAAAAAACCTTTTTTTTTTTTTGCAAAGGTCAAAAAAAAGAATTTGTGATTAAGTCAGCTGGATCTTAGAATATGTGATGGACTTTGAAGTGTAAGAAGACTGACAAGGAAGGAAGAAGCTAAATTATGAAAAGATTAACTTCTATCCCTTGCTATCAAAACACTTTCCTTTAAATTAAAACCATTTCTAGTCATTTGAAAAAATGCTCTAGATCATTATTGATCAGAGAAGTGCAAATTAAGACAACTCTGAAGTGCCACTACACACCTCTCAGATTACCTAAAATGACAGGAAAAGAAAATGATGAATGTTGGAGGGAATATGGGAAAACTGGGACACTGATACATTGTTGGTGGAATTGTGAACTGATCCAACCATTCTGGAGAACAATTTGGAACTATACCCAAAGGGCTATCAAACTGTGTATACTCTTTGATCCATCAATGTCTTTCCTGGGTATCCCAAAAAGATCATTAAAAAGGAAAAAGGATCTATGTGTGCAAAAATGTTTGTATCAGTTCTTTTTGTAGTGCTAAAGAACCAGAAACTGAGTGGATGCCTATCAATTGGAGAATGACTGAATAAGTTATGGTATATGAATATGGAATATTATTGTTCTATAAGAAATAATCAGCAGGATGGTTTCAGAGAAGCCTAGAGAGACTTATATGAACGGATGCTAAGTGAAATGAGTAGAATCAGCAACAAGTGAGTACACAGCAACAAGAATGATGTTCAATTCTGATGGATGTGGCTCAACAACAAAGTGGTTCAGGTCATTTTTAATGGTCTTGTGATGGAGAGAGCAATCTGCACCCAGAGAGAGAACTGTTGCAAATGAGTGTGAATCACAACATAGTATTTTCACCTTGTTTATTTGCATTTTGTTTTTTTCTCAATTTTTCCCTTTTTGATTTGATTTTTCTTGGGTGCCATGATAATTGTGGAAATATGTATAAAATAATTGCACGTTTAACATATTGGATTGCTTGGCATCTTGGGTAAGGAGTAGGGAGAAGGGAGGGAAAAGAATTCTGATTTTGCAAGGGTGAATATTAAAAATTATTTATGCATATGTTTTGAAAATAAACAGTTTAATTAAAAAAACACTTGCCTTCTAACAGGGTGGTGAAACATATAGAAGAAGACAACAAGGATGGTAGAAAGGCCCAATGATCTTTAGAGTACCACATCTAGGCAGATGGCAAAATTCACGCATCTTTAGTTTGCAGCAGCAGCAGCAGGGCAGGTAATAAAGCCAAATGGTTCTTTGGTCTTTGGTTCATTTCTGATATTCTTGTATAAGGAAGCAGAGGGGCTTAATCTCCCTATAGAATAAAGGAATATAAGTCTTATAAAGATAAAAATTCTATTCTATAGCTATAGACTGCTTGCTTAACACTGGGGACTTAGAGAACACACTCCATCCTCACTACCGGTAAACAAAGATATGTTACCTATGGGGAGTTAGTAATAAATTTAAATATGGTTTTTACACAATGTATTTCTGAGGAGCAGATTTTGGTCACTGAAAAAATGTAGCTGAAGGTAAAATAAATTATTCTAGGAATCAATGGATTATAATCATAATTCCATAGTTTGAATGTTTTTCATTTAGTAGGAAATAGCAGACATGATGAGAGAAAGAAAAGAAATAGAATAGTAAAATGTTAAATAGGAACACTTTTTGCTTTTATAAAAGCAAATGCAAAGGAGATTATGGAAATGCATCTTAATGTTCATAATAACTGTAAATTCAAAAAAGAATTCTCAAGTGGCCCACTGAATCAGGATGGTCTTTCTCTTCTCACTTTTCTAAGTGGAGAAGAAACTGTATCAATCTGTTACCCCTGGAACTGCTGTATTCTCCCTGAGTAGGCTTTGCAAATAAGGTGTCTCCTTGTATTATTCTGTCTCTCAGTTCTGTTTTTCAGAAATTCCTAATTCCAGAAAGGAAAGCAGACATCAGTAATGTATCCTACATCTTTAATTTCTAGACTTCATTTACATACCCTAAAATATTTTCCATTAAAAGAATTATAGTAGACCAGGACCCAAAGTATGTACTCTTTCTCCCTTTTTCTTTGCCAAATACATCTTTTCTTTGCATCTACTTGTCTTTCCTAGGTTAGGACCCTCCAGCTCAAGCAGCTAGCCTGTCAGATGAAGTGAAGATATTCCCTCTTCTTCTCCCTTCCCCCCTTTTTCATAAATTGTGGATAACTCAGCAGTCTCTTCATTTCCATAACTTTCCTTCAGCAATGGCAAAGCAAAATGGAAAGAATGCTGGGTTAGAAAATAAGGAAGACATGAATTCAAACTTTGACGCTTCCTAGTTGTGCTATCCTAAGCAAATAGTTCATGTCCTATGTCTCAAGCAACTCCTTAGGACTTATCAAACCAGATCTCCCATTACAGGAGTTATACTGGTGAAATTATCATTAATTCTTCAAGTAACTCCATGATAAAGGACCCTAGATTTCTGAGAAAGTAAATAGAAATCCTTTGAAAGACTGACAAATTAAATACTTATCACCACAGCCTTCCACTCTATCTAATCATCTTAAACCTGAATTTTCCAAAAGCAAAACCAAAAACAAAAATGAAGAGCTGAGGCAAGTACAAGACGGATCTGGTTGCAAACTCTTCTAATGACATCCCCTATAAAACCTAAAAAGTTTTTTTTCTAAGCATTTAGTATCACATCAGGAATGGGACAACACAATAGTTAATGAAATTTCATTTGGCTTATTTGAAGAATATTTTAATGGAGTATAACATCGTTGTCCTAAAAACAGATAGGAATATATTTCCATACCCGGTTATCCTCAGTCAGAAATATTCAAAGTCACCACAGTTTGAGTGGGTTGATATATTACATTCAAGATCAACTCAAATAATTATGAATTGTCTGTGAACAGTTTTTCTAAAGTTATGAGAAGTATGAACAAGTTGTTTATGAGAGGACAACAAGGGTGGTAAGTGGCTCTTAAGCATCATTGACCTGCTCTGGTCATCTGTATTGTGGTACATTTTGTTTTTCTGACATAAATTTACTGTACGAAATATCTCTAGTTAGCAAGGTATCCATGTGACAGCAGAAATTTCTGCTCCTACTGCTTTAATCTGAGAACTGTTTTATAAGTTTAAAAGGTTCCATGGGAGGAATAATGAAAGTTCATATTTATATAATATTTAATGGTTTGCCCTAAGCTTTTCTTTCCCAATAACCTCTGGGTTAAGGCATGAAGGTATTATTATTCTCATTTATAAAATGAAGATAAGTGACATGCCCACAGTCCCACAGGTCTTTTGAATCTAAATCCAAAATTCTTCCTGGACTGACTTTCATACTTAGTGTCATAGAAAACAAACAATGTACACATTGTCTTCTCTCTGTTAGAATATCAGCTCTTTGAGGGCAGGGACTGCTTTCTTTGTCTGGATTTTAGCAAATGTGATTCCTTTTATACATGTCTTCACTTCTTTTGGTATTGATCAATTCAGCAGTTCATCAGTGTTCTCAGTAACTTCACTGATGAGCAGGTAGGTATCCTTTAGATGACTATCTAAGAATATCACTCCTTCATCAAACAAGCCTAATAAAAAGTAGTCAAGTTTCATAGTGTATTAAAGTTCATAAAATACTTAGCTCTGTGTGTGTGTGTATGTGTGTGTGTGTGTGTGTGTGTGTCTGTAATGTCACTTGATCTTCACCAAGTCCTTGAAGAAGATGCTATTGTTAGTCAGATTTTTCATTTAAGGAAACTGAGAGCCAGGGAGATTGTGATTTGAACAAGGTTACATAACTATTAAGTATCTCAGTATTACAACACTGTTTTTTTCTGATTTTAGGTTCAGTGCTCTTAGTCATGCTGCCTCTGTAATTTTCTTTCTTTCTTTTTTTTTAAAGCAATTGGAATTAAGTAACTTGCCCAGGGTCACACAGCAACTAAGTGTCTAAAGGCAGATTTGAACTCAGGTTCTCCTGACTCCAAAGGCAGTGTTTTATTCTGTCATTTAGCTGCCCTCTCTGTAATTATTTCAGAGGTTTCTTGATTCCTTGAAGGGAAGGAATTAAGTACTAAGAAATATACTAACAGCTATGTATAGCTATTATATTGTGCTATGGGATAGTGACTAGAATAGAGAAAGAGAGAAAATAATCAAGGTACAAAAATGTTTCTCAATTCCCTTCCTCTTTTTTTTTTCTTTTCTATGAATGACTCTTTTTTCAGACCAATCACATTTTCCCAAATGGTTGGACCAGTCAAGGAACATATGCATTTCCATCTTCCACAGCACTACTCCCTGTCTTAAACAGGCAAAAATGTTTCTTTTTACTGCTCTTTTGGTTTCTTTAAGGCTGTTAATTTTATGTACTTACATTCCTCAGTTGATAAATGGTCAAAAGATAATCTGTGCCCAAATGGCTATAAGTCAATGCATGTCCTTTGACCTAACAACACCATAGGTATGAATACCAAGAGATTTTTTTAAAACCAAAAAATGATCTGTATGTACAAAAAAATCACATAAGCTCTCTTCTTAGGGCAAAAAAATTGGAAATTGAGGAGATACTCATCAATTGGGGAATGGCTCCATGATCTGTAGTGTGTGTTTGTGATGGAATCTTGTTATTCTGAACAGGATGCCTCAGAAAACAACAACAACAACCTGGCGAGTATTCCATGAACTCAAGCAGGGTGAGCTGTACTGTATACAAGTTGGTGGTAGTGTTCTGGGATACTAGCTGTGGATGACTTTGCTCTTCTCAGTAGTGTAGTCGTCCACGACTTATGATGAGAGATCCTGTCCATGCCTAGAGAGAGAACTGGTTGTGTCTGGATATGGACTGATGCATTATCTCTTTCTTTCTCTATCATTCGTTTTCTTTTTAGCTTGATTTTTCTTGATAGTTTTTGTTTTCATTGGGATGGGAAATCTGCGTTTTCTTTTACGATAACTTTTATGGAGATGTTTTTTTTTAATATATAAAGCTTTTTATTTACAAAACATATAAGTGATTTTTCAACATTGACCTTTGCAAAAACTTTTTTTCCCAAGCTTTTCCCCTCCTTCTCCCCACCCCCACCCCTAGATGACAGGTAATCTAATACATGCTAAATAGGATAAATTATATGACAAATACAATACATCTATACATATCTATACAGTTATCTTACTGCACAAGAAACATTAGATCTAGAAAGAGAAGAAGAAAAAACAACCTAAGAAGGAAAACAAAATGCATGGAAATATTCACAGAAAGCGTTAAAATGCTGTGTTGTGGTTCACACTCAGTTCCCACAGGCCTCTCTCTGGATGTATATGACTATCTTCATCGCAGAACAACTGGTTTGAATCACATCATTGTTGAAGAGAACCATGTCCATCAAAATTGATCATCGTATAGTCTTGTTGCTGTGTATAATGTTCTCCTGGTTCTGATGATTTCACTCAGCATCAGTTCGTGCAAGTCTCTCCAGGCCTCTCTGAAATACTCCTGTTGGTCGTTTCTTACAGAACAATAATATTCCATAACATTCATATATCATAATTTATTCAGCCATTCTCCAATTGATGGGCATCCTTTCAATTTCCAGTTTCTTGCCACTACAAAAAGGGCTGCCACAAACATTTTTGCACATGTGGGTCCCTTTCCCTTATGGAGATGTTTTTGATGCCTTCACATGTGGTTTCTTGATTGTGCATGGGAATAAGGGAGAAAACCTGAAACCCATAAATTTTAAAAACAAATGTAGAAAAAAAATTATATGTGCCTAGGAAAGTATGTATCCATGCTCCCACGTGGAGGAAAAACAAAGCAAATATTTGCAGGCTATAGATAGGTTCTATATATCTTAGATGGAAAAACAAAAAGCAAAATCAGAGATAATCTCAAATAGAAAAAATGGCATCCATGCACACACAAAAAGAAATGGGAAGGCACCAAAACACCAACTTATATACTTCATAGTTTTATGAAGTAAATTGAATTGAATCTTTTAAATTCACAAGGTAGTTAATTTATGACTCATTTTTTGGTTCATTTGTAGAATTATATATCATATCACAGTGAAGTGCAATATAATTTCTGGGAAAATCATGGTGGTTCTATTTCATTTTCAACATTATACATAAGCAGATATTCTCAATTTACAAGAGTGTCTCTGAGATGAAAAGCAGATTTGTAGTTTAATCATTTATATTTCTTTAGTAGTTAGTGCCTGTTAGAGTGGAAGAATCAGATAGGAAATGCTTTCATTTAAATCATCTTGAAAAGGGGGGGGGGAAAGTCTAAAAAGTCTAGATGAAATGCCATAAAATTTACACTGACTTCATCTGTAAAATGAAGGAATTGAATTCTCTCAGGTGTTTTCCAGTTTTAAAATTCTGACACCTTAAACATAGCTCTTCATGTATATCCAAGCTCACACTCAGAATTGACAGATTGGAACAGAATATTTTTTGGAAGATCTTAAAGAGCATAAATAAAAATAAAATAGAAATATGATATGGGGGGGAGGAAAGTAAACACTATGCAAAATATGATAGAAGCAACTGAGGAAAAGTTCAAGATACTTCAGTGGAGGATAGCATGGTCTTAGCCACTCCTCAAACACCTCAAATCAAGAAAAAAATTACCTAACACCACAATTTAAAAAAAAAAGATGAAAGACACATTTTGGCCATTTACCATCAAAGAAATTCTTAATATCTATCCCCAGTTGTAGACCACCCTGATGGATCATGTAATGGAATCATAAGTCTTCATTGCCTCCTCTCTGCTGGGCCCTAGGAAAAGGGTAGACAGGAAAGGAGATTCCAATGCTGAAATTTGGAACTTAACTGTTGGGAAAAGCAAGAAGGGGTTCTGAAGTGCTTGTGATAGCTGAAAAGAGCTTCAACAGCAGGAAATTTTGGAGAACTCATTGCATTCTACTGCTGGAGTGTTGCAAGGCTCAAGATTTCATCAGTGCTGAGAGCTTCCAAGGAGAATTATCCTTTATCAAGAAAGTCAGTCTTGTTAGTGGAGCAATATATCCTGAGGGAAATACAAGGGAAGAAAGGGCATCATTTGTCAGGAGTGACAAACTACCTCCAATACCTCAC
>JAJPUD010000996.1:166594-209108 GCA_023553655.1 Myrmecobius fasciatus | reverse complement strand
GCAATAGAGATTGAACAATTCAATACTATTTATAATTGGAAAAAATACTGTAATAAGGAGGTGTTCAAAACAAACAGGAGTTATTTGCATCTATATCAAAAGATCATCAATTTCCAATGTTCCACAGTTAGTAAAATACACAACTACAAATTGCCATAAGGCAAAAATAACTTTTTTTCCCTCTGAATTCAACTAGGGTCAAGTCAGTAATACAAAACTACTGACCTGACATTAGTTCAAGCATGTATAGAAAAGTGTCCGAGACACTTCTTTTTCTGATGATAGTTACATAATCAAAAGCTACACAAAGGAAATTGTTAGGAAAAGAATGAAGTGGAGGAAGAAGGAATATGAAATCTCCAATTATTGAAGAAAATTGAAATCCAAAGGAAATTGTGCTCAAGGAAGGTAATTCTTATGAAGCAGTGAACTCATCATGCTGCCATTATACATACCAAAATTATCTGCTGACCAAGTACCAATAAAATGTATGTAAGCCCAAAAATTATTACCCAACAGGAAAAGTCTATGGAAATTAAACTTGGCAACTTTCTATGAAAATGCTAGACCTCTCTTATCTTTGGTAGCCATATTGAAGACCCAGAAAAGAAAATTATTGTAACTACCACAGTCTTTGATACCTTCAAATGGCTCAACATCAGCAGTTAAATTTTGGTTAGGAGGCAGAGCCACAATGGCAGAGTAAAGAAAATCCTCAGCTGAGTTTTCCCAATATTGTTCTCCAAATAACTTTAAAATAATGCCTCAAGTTGAATTCTAGAGTTTCAAAGCCAAAAAGAGTTCAGGATGAGACCTTCTTCTAATCCAAGATAAGTTGAGAGGTTCAAAGAAAGATCTATGATACAGAAGTAGAAGTTGCCCTAGAGCCCATATGGATGAAGCACCAGTAGTAGGATTAGGTGGTGGTAATGTAAGCAAAAGCTTCAGGAGCTCTCAAGTGAGAGAGAGTAGGGGAACCTGCCAATTAGTCAGAAAAAGATTACAGGATACCCTGTGCTAACACTGCTGCTTGGCACCTCCATTGCTTATATACACTTCTGGACCATATTTCAAGGGAAGAGAAGAGAATTTTGTTGAAGAGGAAATGGAAGCCTTAATGGGCAGTATTGCTTTTGGTCCCAAAAAATCAAAAACCCTGAGGAGCAGAGTCACTTCCAGTCCCAAAGAATCAGGAATCTAAGGAGCAGTATCAATGTCAAGGATTTAGAGGCCCTTCCTGAGTAAGGACCAGAGTGCACACCAGTACAGCAGTAACCACAACTTTTCCCAGATCAAACTATCTTAAAAGCACTGAAAATTTCCTATTCCCCCCCCCAAAAAAAAAACCTGAAGCTTGAGACCATGCATCTCTCCACTTCAAAATGGGAACAGAGCCTACTTTTAATATGAAGTTCAAAATCAAGATATAGAATGAGAAAAATGAATAAAACAAGAAAAAGAACCTGATTATAAAAAGCTAGTATGGTGAGAGAGAAGATCAAGACCCAAACATAAAAGACAATAAAATCAAAACAGCTATAAGAAAAGCTTCAAAGAAAAAAAAAAAAAGACCAACAACTGTGAATTGGACACAAACCCAACAAAAATTCCTGGAAGAGCTAAAGAAATGAAATCAAAGGAAAAAATTATGAAAAAAAAAAATTAACAGATTGAAAAAGAGGCACAAAAATACGGAAAAAAAAAATTGGACTTTAAAAAAAAATACAGAATTGATCAAGTGGAAAAGAGGTACAAAATATCACTAAAGAAAATTATTCCTGGGAGAGGATTCTGAGAAGTTGGTGGAGTGAGTCAGAAAATTCTGAGCTTTCCAAATTTTCCCTACAAACAAAATAAGATTGTGCCTCAAGCTGAATGTAGATGATAATGTGATCCTCCTGGGACATCAGGAGAATATCTAAAGGAAAGAACACAGTTAAAAGATTGTGAAACAAATATTTTCAGGCTAGCTCCACTGAAATAGTTAGCAGGGAACCCTGAGATTAGCTGGTTTGGGAGGTAGCTTCCTTCCCACCCACAAGAACTTTTTACCTCCTTAAATCCTGGAAAATTGAGGGAACCTGGGCTGATAAGTAATGCCAGTCCCCTATTGATAAATGGTCAAAGGATACGAACAGACAATTGTCAGATGATGAAATTAAAGCCATCTGTAGTCATATGAAAAAAATGCTCTAAATCACTATTGATTAGAGAAATGCAAATTAAAACAACTTTGAGGTACCACCTCATACCTCTCAGGCTGGCTAAAATGATAGGACAAGATAATGATAAATGCTGGAGGGAACATTAATGCATTGTTGGTGAAGTTGCGAAATGATTCAACAGTTCTGGATAGCAATTTGGAACTGTGTCCAAAGGACTATCAAACTGTACATACCCTTTGACCCAGCAGTACCATTACTGGACAGGGATAGCAATCATGATTTTAGACAAAGTAAAAGCAAAATAAATCTAATTAAAAGAGATAAACAGGGAAACCTGACCTTGCCACAAGAAACTATAGTCAATGAAATAATGTCAATATAAAATATATATGCACCAAATAACATAGCATCAAAACTCTTAAAGGAAAAGTTAAATACATTACAGGAGGATATAGTAAAACTGCAATAATGGGAGATTTTAATTCTCCCTTCTCAGAGTTAGATAAATGTATTCAAAAAATAAATAAGAAAAGAATCAAGGGGTTGTATAGAATCTTAGAACAGTTAGATATGATAGACCTCTAGAGAAAACTGAATGGGAATATGACAACTTCAAAAAATTAACTATTTATTGGAATATTAAAAAACCTTACAACCAAATGCAAATAAAGCAAAAATATTAAATAAATGCTTTTCAGCCCATAATAACAGCAAAAATTACATGCAATAAAAAGAAGTAGGAACTCATATTAAATATTAATTAAAAACTAAATAATGTAATCTCAAAGAATGAGTGTCAAAAGCAAGTCATTGGAACAATTACTAATTTAATTAAGGATAATGACAACAATGAGACAACACACCAAAATTTGTGGGATGCGGCCAAAGCAGTACTTGGGAAAAATTTTATATTTCTAAAAGCATACATCAATTAAAGAAAGAGAAGATTAATGATCTAGGGATGCAACTAAAAAACAAAAAGAACTATAAAAAGAACAATTTAAAAATTCCCAAGTAATAATAGGAAATCCTAAAAATCAAATGAAAAATTAATAAAAATAAAAGCTATTGAACTAATGAATAAAACTAGAAGATGGTTTTATGAAAAAAATAGATAAATTTTATTTAAAAAATCAAATTACTAATATGAAAAATGAAAAGCATAAATGTACTGCAAAGAGAGATGAAATTAATTATTGTTATTATGCAAAAATTTTCACCAGGAGACCTGATAGCCTAAGAAAAAAAAATAATTGAATATTTACAAAAATATAAATTATCCAGATTAACAAAAGAGGAAATTCAGTATTTAAATAACCCAGTCTTAGAAAAAGAAATTGAACAATCCATAAATAAGTTCACTAAGAAAAATCCACAGGATCAAGTGGCCTTACACATGAAATCTAAAAAACATTTAAAGAACAATTAATTCTAGTACTATGTCAACTATTTGAAAACAAAATGTTTAAAAAGAGTGAATCCTACCAAATTTCTTTTGTGAAATAACTGTGGTTTGATATGTAAACCAGGGAGAACAAAAACAAAGAAAGAAAAATATAGACCAATTCCTTACTGAATATTAATGCAAAAATTTAAAATCAAATATTAACATGAGGATTGTAGCAATATGTAATAAAAATGATACTCTGACCAGGTGGGATTTACGACAGGAATGCAGGGATGGTACAATATTTGAAAACTATTAGCACAATTTACTACAACAATAACAAAAACAACAAAAAAAATCTTCTGATTATATCAATAGAGGGAGAAAAGGTCTCTGACAAAATACAGTACCTATTCCTTTTAAATACACCAGAAAGCATAGAAATCAATGGAGACTTTCTTGAAATTCTAAGTAGTATCTATCTAAAACCAAGAGCAAAGATTATCTGTAATAGTGTTAAAACTGAAACCTTACCAATAAAGTCAGAAATTAATCAAAGATGTCCATTATTATCACTATTATTCAATATTGTACTAAAAATGCATGAAGATGCTGTACTGTGTGAGCAAAGCAGTTGAATTAGCTAAGAAGAAATATGAGATGCACAAAGTTAAAGAATCCATTCCAAAAGGTTATAGGGACTATTTGTGTCCAACCTGGGACAAAGAATTTTAAGCTTGTGTTGGTCTGATCTGCCATAGTTGACACATTAATTTGACTAACATTGTGATGCCATTTTGGTCCTCTTTGAGAACAAAGGATAACAACCTTGGAAGAATATATATAGGCAACAAGGCAACAAAACTAGAACTCTTTGCATGTGGTATGATGGTAGACTTAGAGAAACCTAAAGAAACAGCTAAAAAAAAAAACTAGTTTGAACAATGAATAACTTCAGCAGCAATGCAAGATATAAAACAAATTTACATAATTCACCAGAATTTCTATATATTACCAAAAAAATCTAGCAATAAGAGAAAAAAAAAGAAATTCAATTTAAAATAACTGTAGATGATATAAAATACTTGAGTTTCTGCCTGCCAAAACAAACCCAGGGAATATATGAACCCAATCATAAAAACTTTTCATACAAATAAGAGCAGATCTGAACAAGTGCAGAAATATTGATTGGTTAAAGATTAGTAGAGCCAATGTAATAAAAATGACAATTCTACCTAAATTAATTTGCTTATTCGTGCCATCACAATCAAATTACCAAAGAAGTATTTTATAGAACAAAATAAAAATAACAAGTTAATCTGCAAAAAGAAAAGGTCAAAAATATCAAAGGAATCAATGAAAAAAATATATGAAAGATGGAGCTTTAGCAATTCCAGATTTTAAATTGTTACAAAGCAATAATTATCAAATAAATCTGCTTCTGACTAAGAAATAGAATGGTGGACCAGTAGAATAGATCAATTATACAACAGTAAGTGATCTTAGTAATCTAGAATTTGATAAACTCAAATTTTGATTACATAAAATTAAGAAATTTGTGCACAAACAAAACCAGTGCTGCTGACATTAGAAGAAAATCAACTAGGGGAAAAAATCTTAGTAGCATGTTTGCCTAATAATTTTGAACATATATAAGGAACAGATTCAAATGTACATGAATAAAAGCCATTCCTTAATTGATAAATGCTCAAGAGATATGAATATTGTGCTCTTATGAAAGAAATTCATGCTATCTATAATCATTTATTTTTTAATGCTTATAATCACTAAATTAATTAGACAGAGCAATTCTGAGCTTCTGTCTTACATCTATCAGATTTGCAAAGATGAAAAAAAAAAGGAAAATGATGAATGTTGGAGGGGATACAGAAAAATAAGCACACTGATGCAATAATGAGCACACTGTAAATTAGTCTGGCTATTTGGGAAAAAAAACAATTTCATTTTGGCTTTTGTCCAAAGTGTCATTGAACTGTGTGTACCCTTGAATCTATGAATACTGTTACTGGACCTATATTCCCAAGAGATAGAAGGGGAAAAAAAGTCTCCAGAAAAGAACTGGAAACTATAGAAAACATCCATCAATTGAGGAATGACTGAACAAATTGTGGTATATTAATATAATAGAATAATATTTTGCCATAAAAATGATGCAAAGGATCATTTCAAAGAAACTTGGAAGGATCACATGAACTGATACAGAATGAATTGAGCAAAAATTGAGCAAGAAAACAATTTATACAATAATAACTTGGTTAAAACAAACAACTTGAAAAGTCATAAGAACTTTGATCAATGATCAACCAAGATTTCAGAAGACCAGTAATGAAACATTTTACCTAATCTCAACAGAGAGATATAGATTCAAGATTCAGAAAGAGATTTACTTAGGTGGAGTAAGAGGATATGGCCAATAAAAATATGTATTTTTATAACAAAGATTTTATCTGTTTTCCCCACCAATGATGGAAGAATTGAGAGAAAGATACATTTTTTGATAATTTAAAAATAAAAGTTAATTTAGAAATGTAGATGTGTCTATTGTTGAATATCATTTGCAAAAAGCCTAGTTGCTCTCATCAATGATTTATATATAAAAAACTCTCATAGAAAATGTATATAAGTGGCAGAATCAGTATATAAATTTAGAGTTATTAATATTCTTTTAGTTGTCTTGTTTCAGAATTAATAAGGTCTTGGACTTTCCCCCCCACAGCTCTGATATTATCCCATCCTTCAGATAGCATATGTATCAGTCCCTCAAAATTGTTTCTCCTTCAGCATTGATTTCCTCTGTACAGCCTGTCCAACATAACTTTTTTCCCCCTCTATTTGATATATTTAATGTTATTTCTACCTCTTTTTTAAGAAAGAAAATCGATGGATATGGGAAAACTGGGATAATAATACACTGTTGATAGAGTTATGAACTGAATCAACTATTTTGAAAAACAATTTGGAACTATGCCTAAAGGGCTATAAAACTGTTCATACCCTTTGATCCATCAATAGCAAGTTAGGTCTATATCCCAAAGACATCCATAAAAAGGGAAAGTATCTATTTGTACAAAAGTATATTTATGCTGGTTCTTTTTGTGGCAACTAAGAATTGGAAATCAAAAGAATGTCTATTAATGGGAATGTTAAACAAGTTGTGATATATGATTGTAATGGAACATTATTTATGCTATAAGAAGTGACAAACAAGATAATTTTTTTAAAATACCTGGAAAAACTTATATGAATTGTTGCACAGGGCAGTGAACAGAACCAGAAATGCATTATACACAGTAAGAACAATATTTTTTTAATGAAGAATTTTGAATGACAGTTATTCTCAATAAGGCAACAATACAAAACAATCCCAAAGAACTAATGATGAAGCATACTATCCACCTCCAGAGAAAGAATTCATATGACTTGAATACAGTCTGAAGCATCCTGTTTTTTCACTTTCTTTCTCTTTTTTTCTTCTTTTTTAGTCTTCTTGTACAAAATGACTAATAAAGAAACATTTTATGTAATTGCATATGTATAATCTATATCTGATTGTTTACCACCTCAGGGATGAGGAAGGGAAGAAAGACAAAATTTGAAACTCAAAATTTTAAATAAGAATGTTTTAATAATTGAAAAAAGAAAAAGAAAATTGCACAGGATTGTGATATTAGGATCCAAGTGGTAGTTCTATGCTCTGATGGAAAAAAAAAGTTTATTAAAATGGATTTTGCAAATTTCTTCCATTTTAATTTTCTTTTCTTCTCTCTCTGTCTCTTTGTCTCCTTGTTTCTCTCTCTCTCTCTTTTTATTATTTCTTCCATTTTCTTTTCTGAATGTCCTTGGAATGACTTTGCACAGTTGGACACTTGCCAAACTTTCTTCATGTCTATGTTATACTATGTTGCTTTTCTACTTTATAAAGTAATATTGTTTATAACTGATGACCATCTTTCCTCAACATTTTACAGATGAGTTTACATCCTAACCCAGTGTTAGCTTTGGCAGTCTTTTCTCTCTATTTGCCAAAAGGACACATGTTTACTAAGGCATTTTCCAAGTTCTTTTGTTTTCCTCATTGTGTTACTTATTTACATTGATATAATTTTTGGAAAATATCATTATAAACAGTGTCCATATCATTCTTGCTAGACTAAATGATTTATTCCTTAAGGGCTCTAATTTCTGTCCATATTTCCATCGTATTCCACAAGGCCCTAATCTGATGACTCATCATAATGAGAAGTAACACTATATTTCAGACCTCCTTAGATAGAAATGAAACTACATGCAATTTGTGATTTTCAATGATTACTTTATATAGTCAAGGGTAACATTGTTTCAAATTTAATCTGTATCTCTTGTTAAAATATTTTCTTATTGTGTTTTGTTTTTATGTCTAGTAATTCTGATCTCAGTTCTAACAATTTAATGGGCTCATTGTAAATACACTGCCAATTCAGGGATAACTCCAATATGAATAAGAAGTATTTTCTGGTCTGTTGAATTGCAACATTTTCCATTTGTATGGTGTTAGTACTCACCAAAATTTTTCATTTTTTTAAAAAAAAAATATTTGTGGTACAGAGACATGAAACTTCTGTGTAATCTCCACATTTTTGGCATCAATTATTCCTTCTTATTTTTCAACAATGCTTTCCCATGTATTTCTCCCCACTTTCACCTTTTCTTTATCTTTTCACTGAAATTGTTCATTTGATGTAAAATGTCTTATCAAGTTCTTTTCCTCAGGTACAAATATGATCTACAATTAATCTCATGGTGTTCTATTTTTGCTTATCATTAGCATAGTATCATAGCATGACTAGATATCACATGATTAAATTTTTTGCAGCTTTTAAGAGGCAACAAGAAAAACTAACTCCTTTTTTTGTCTTTCCATATTGCCTGAAAACAATACTTCCATTCAGTATCAACTTCTTTCTTATTGTTTCATTTATAGGAAGAATATGAGGATTGATATGATTCACCTCCATAGGGAATATATCTATTCATTGGTCATTGGACAAGAATTTCACATTTTTAATACTATTGATCAGACTCAAGTATACCAATGGACTAAAAACTAGATAATTCTTAGATATTACTATAGAAATAGAAGGGAGAATTACAGGACTGAGAGTCATTCTCTAAAAATTGTTTCATGAGTTGCCATCCCCCCTTGCTCCCACCAAAAAAAAAAAAAAAGGTCAGCATTTCACAAGGGATATGCTTCTCTGTTTTTTGCTCTATTTGGTCCTCAGCAAATGAGATTGATTTTTATTAGGGCCACATCAAAGCCTTTTCAACATGATAGAATTTTTCAGAGCTTTGATTCCACCTGAATAACTCTCAAATAGAGTCACCAGAGTAGGTACAATATAACAAAAATAAAGACAGAAATTATAACTATTAAGGAATAAGTTATTCAGTCTGTCAAGAAACTAGAAATTTTGGGATGAATGACAGAGACAGTCTCTAAAACAGTAGATTCTCAGGAAAAATAGAATATTAGAATTAGAAACCAAAAATGAAAGGGAAAATGTAAAAAACTTGAAGATAAATTCTTCAAAAGTTGGAAAAACACAAGAACTTGACAAAACAAGAATCCTAATCTATTAAGATTAAAGACATACTTAAATACACATAAAATAGATATACATTAAGATCAAATATATGTATATATACATATATATGTATATATGTATATATATATGCACACACACACACATATATATATATATACACATATACATATATATGGCAAAGTTTCCAAATAGCACATTTCAGGAAATCATGCAAAAAAAATTGTCTTTTTTTTGCAGTTGGTAATTGACATTTATTTTTGTTTATTTAAACAAGTTTTTATTTGCAAAATGGGTAGCAATCAATTTCATTAACATTAATTATGATTTTAACAGAACTTTTTTGAGTATATCTATATTGTTTTATCACTAAAGTTTTTTTATTTTTCAAAACATACACATAGATAATTTTCAACAGTCATCCTTATAAAACCTTGTGTTCCAAATTTTTTTTCCCTTCCTTCCCTTCACCTCATTCCCTAGATGGTAAGTAATCCAATATATATTAAACACGTGCAATTCTATATGTATATTTCTACAAATATGCTGCACAAGAAAAATTAGATCAAAAAGGGAAAAAATGAGAAAGAAAACAAAATACAAGCAAACAACAAAAAAGAGTGAAAATACTATGTTGTGATTCACACTCAGTTATTACAATCCTCTTTCTGGGTGCAGATGGCTCTCTTCATCACATGATCATTGGAACTGACCTGAATCATCTCAGTGTTGAAAAGAATCATGTCCATCTTACTGTTGCCATGTATAATGAATTCCTAATTCTGCTCATTTCACTTAGCACCAGTTCATGTAAATCTTCTCCAGACCTCTCCAAAATCATCCTGCTGATCAAAGAAAATTGTCAAGAAATGTTGGAAGTAAAAAATTTCAGAATTGGTCTCCAAGAGCCCCTCTTATTTAGGGACTACCCCTACCAACTTTTTGAAAGATTTCTTTAATAATTAAAAAGTGAAGAGAGCGATATGAACTTATTCTGTACCTATTGTCAGTAATAATGTAAATGCTAAAGCAATCCATTCTATTCTCATTTTCGACCATAATCGTGAGAGCGCGCGCGCACACACACACACACACACACACACATCAATTCTCTTAGGTTATCTGGTTAACAAATCAAAAAACTATTCTCTACTTCCTCCTTTCTCTTAGTGTACCTAGACTAAGCCCCTCCTTAAGTCCTCTTTAACTCCACCCTTATTCCTTAGATCCTGTCCTTAACTTCCCTCCCCCTCTTCCTTCTGATTTTAAAAAGCACCTTGATTAATCATATTTGATTTAGCCTTGCTTAATAACATTTGATTTAGCTTGTGAGCTGTTTCACATTAATAAATGGCATTCTTTGTGACTTAAAAAGAAAACCAGAAAGTTGAAAATAGAAAGCATAGTCTAAAGTTTCTACAAAAATAGCAATAGAAAGAATTCCTAAATTTAAGCTACTGAGAAACATCATGATAATTTTATAATTATATTAATCAAAAAATACTTAAGGCAGCCAATAGAATAATTATAATTTGCTTTTATGAGAAAGTTAAAGAAAAATTTAAATATTATGTTCTCAAAAGCAATGATTAGTATATATTCCCAAATAGCATATTCTTCAAAAACAATGAAAAGGAACTGGATATTCTCTAAAAGTGAAGAACTTAAGACATTCCTTTAAGAGTATCTGTTACTGAACAAACTATTCAAATTGCAAACTCATCAGTGAGGAAAAGGGACTATAAAAATCTGGAAGCCAGACTTTTCATACTCATAATATTCCAGGGCATCACTCCACCTTCAAACAATGTCTAATAGAAAAGGAAGGGGTTTTTTGTTTGTTTGTTTGTTTTGTTTTGTTTTTATTCTTAATACTTATCAGTGAAACTAAGTGTTACAATGGATTATTCTCTTTGGATGAATACTATCAGTTGTAAGAAGAAATAGCAGACCTGACTAGGATCCCAGAGGTCAGACTAATTTCCATTCATACTCTGGTTTAAGGTATTTGATTAAGGTAGTGCCTAACAACATGTTCCTAACAAAGCAAATCCCCAGAAGAAAGAGAATTCTTTCATGGATCAGTATTGATGGTCTAGCCTTAGGTAAGTCATACTAGAAAGAGTAGATTTTGCCACATGAATACACCCAGCATATCCTACCTATTCCCAATATTAAAAATCTAGTCAATGATCATGGGCTACTGATGGATTATTACTCTGTCTTCAAAGGACAGAATTGTTCTTGTAGAGATGATTAAAGTCTTGCAGGGAGCAAAAAGGATTTTTTTCCTTGGATGGCTGCTGCTTTGTTACTTATTCAAAGAATTTTTGGTCTCTTCTATATGAATATCTCCTTTAGGGGAAAAGTTTTAGATTTGAAGGGGGAAAAAAAAATCACTGAATATTAACCAGTCATTTAAAAGTAAGGCTCTTTGAATTCAGCTGATTTTTTTTAAAAAAAAAAAACATGTTTTGTTAAAAATAATTTTTTCAGAGACTTCCAGGGGTAGAATCAAAATGACAAGAGTAGAGGAAGCAGTTGAACTCTCTCAACCTTCCCCTCCCCCACAAAAAGTGACTTTAAAATAATGCTTCAGATTTCTAAAGTAAAAAAGCCCAAAAAAGGTCAGAATAAGACATTATTTCCAGGCTAAGACAATTTAGGAAGGCAGAAGGAGACCTCTTTGACATTATGATAGGGGCTGATTAGAGGTCTATGTGGCAATAATACCAGTTTGAGGCCTTGGAGGAAGCAACAGCAGAAACTTTGGGAGAACACAGGCAGATGTGGTAAGAGTGTGTGTGATGGGTGCAAGACCCCCTTTCCCAAATTAACTAATTAGAGACATCTTCAGGAACAAAGAGAAAGCATTTATTTAGTCCCTGCAGGGAGACTAGCACACCCCAGAACACCCAGGAGGCCTCCCAGCTCCTGCCATTGCTTGATCAGCAGGAAGTAGAATACCCGGTTAAATAGGAAAGGACCCAAGACTTTTCATTGGATAGTGTCTGCTTCCTGTAACTTCACTAACTTCCTGCATAAAAACATAAAAAGTAATATGCTAAGTAAATTAGGGGAACATGGAAAAATTACCTGTCAAACCTATAGACAAGGGATGTGTTTATGACAAAAAAAATAGAGAAAATCATGGGAAATAAAATGACAGTTTTGATTACATGAAATTAAAAAGTTTGCACAAACAAAATTAATACAGTCAAAATTAAAAGGAAAGCAGGAAACAGGAGATAAATTTTTCTACAAGAAGCTTCTCATTTCTCAAATAAATAGGGAGCTTAGTCAAATTTGTGTGTGTGTGTGTGTGTGTGTGTATCTATGAGTCATTTCCCAGTTGATAAATGGGTTAAAGGACATGAACAGGCAGTTTTCAGAAGAATAAATCAAAGTTATCAGTTGTTATTTTTCAGTTGAATCAAGGATGATTCCATTTGGGGTTTCTTTGGCAGAAATGCTGTTATGATTTGCCATCTTCTTCTTTAGCTCATTTAACAAATTAGAAACTGGAAAAAACAGGGTTAAGTGACTGGTCCAATGTCATATAGCTATTATGTGTCTGAGACCAGATTTGAATCCAAGAAGATGAGTTTTCCTGACTCCAGGCCCCATACCACTTCTATAAATTACTCAATATTCATCTGAAAAAAAGATACTCTAAATCACTATTGATTAGAAAAATGCAAATTAAAACATTTACTTATACATCATACCAATCAAATTGGCTAATATGACAGAAAAACAAATTGATAAGTGCTGGAGTAGATCTGGAAAAACAAGGGCACTAATGAATTCTTGGTGGAGTTGTAAACTAGTCCAACCATGTTGGAAAACAATTTGGAACTATGTCCAAAGGACTATAAAATTTTCCATACCCTTTGATCCAGAATTACCACCAAGTTTATATCCCAAAGAGACCAAAAAAAAAAAAAAAAAAAAAAAGGGAAAGGATCTATATCAACAAAAATAATTATAGCAGCTCGTTTTATCATTGGAAATAATGAGAAATTATGAGAGTGCTCATCAATTAAGGAATGGCTAAACAAGTTGTGGTATATGATTATGATGTAATACTATTGTGCTATTTTTTTAAAAATGATGAGCAAAATGGTTTTCAAAATGAACTGATGTATAGCAAAGTCAGCATACCCAGAAGAGCATTCATTGTACATAGTAACAGCAATATTGTAACAGTGATTAACTAAAACATTGCTGCTGCTACTCTGATCAAGACAAACAGCCAAAACAATTCCAAAGGATTTTTGTTGAAAAATGCTATCGACTTCTATAGAAAGAACTGATGAAGTCTGAATGCAAATTTCACTTTTTTAAATGTTTCTTGATTTTAATTTGGTGGGGTTTTTTGTAACATTAGGAATATGGAAATATATTTTTCATAATTTCATAAGGAAAATTGATCGCATATTACTTACCTTCTAAATAGGTGGAGGGTGACAGAGGAACAAAATTTGGAACTCAACTTTTTTAAAGAATGTTAAAAAGAAATAAGTGAGCTAACAATCTTCTTTCCTTATACCATCTTCATTCCCAAATATTCCCTCTTATTATTCCCTATATTAATATAAATATTATTAATATAAAATATTTCCTATATTATAAAATTAACATAGCAAAACTTACATACCAGCCATGTTCTACATTACATGCAATATTTCACATACATAATCCCCTGTCTCTGAAAGGAAAGGAGGGAGGCGGATTCTCATATTTTTTTTCCTGTGGGACAAAATTATTACTATAATTTTACAGCCTTTGGTTTTATTTTTGTGATTGTTTTTGTTACTGTTCTTTCTATTTATATGTTTTAGTTATTGGATACATCATTTTACTCAATTTGCTAACTTCATTTTGCATCATTTCATGTCTTAACATTCTTTTCTATATTTTTCACATTCTTTGTTTCTTCCATCACTATTATATTTTATTATATTTCTATGATGCATTTTGTTTAGCAGTTCCCCATTTGATGGGCATCTATTTTGTTTACTATTTTTCTGCTACAATAAGAACTGCAATAATATTTTGACGTTAATAAGAAATTTCTTTTTATCTTTGACCTACTTATCTTTTGCAGTAGAATTGTTGAGTCAAACAATAAGGTACATTAATTACTTAACACACTAATGTAATTCCAAAATGCTTTTCAGAGTAGTTGAACAAATTCACAACTCCATCACTGGTATACATAGTCATACGCTTTTTTTTTTCATAACTCTTCCAACATTGATTATCTTTGTCTTTTGTCATATTTGCCTGTTTCTGTGTAAATTTAGAATTGTTTGTATTTGCATTTCTCTATTAGTGATTTACAGCAATTTTTCACAGTTAGGAATTTGCAGTTTTCTTTTATGTTCATTTATGTACATTTATGTACATTGACTCTTTTATTATTTGGGAAATGTATTCTAGTCTTGCACTTTGTTGTAGATTTCTTAAATTTCAGACCCTTGTTAAACTGGTTTTCAATCCCATACCTAAAACTTTTTTCATCCATACCCTTCTTCTCATAAACATAGCCCCCATCCAAGTTCAGATCTTCAACTTTTCTTTTAAAAAAAAAAATAGCATTTTTATTTTCCCCACTTACACATAAAAACAATTTTTAACATTTAATTTTAAAACTTTAAGTTCCGAATTTTTTCCCTTCCTCTCTTCCCACCTCCCCTACATTGTGAATGCAAGCGATTCAATATAGTTTATAAGTATGTAGCCATGCAAAATATTTCCATAATAGCTACGATGTGAAAAAAAAAAAGACATAGACCAAAACACAAAGAAACAAACAAAAAACCCTAAGAAAAATGAAGAAATTAAAAACTATTTCCACATGCAAACATTATTTATCTGGTTATGGATGGCAATTTTCATCATAAGGTCTTCAGAGTTGACTCAGATTATTGTGTTGCTGAGAATAGTTATGTCATTCACAACAGATCATTTTTAAGTATTGCTATTACTTTGCACACAGTATCTTTCACTCTGTATCAGCTCATATAAATCTTTCCAGATTTTTCCAAGACCATCCTGTTCATCATTTCTTACAGAACAATAGTATTCCATCATAATTACAGAGCACAATTTATTCATCCATTCCCCATTTGATGAGCATCCCTTCAATTTCCAATTCTTTATCCTCAGAAAAGAGCTGCCATACATATTTTTGATACATATAAACCATTTCTCTTTTTGGTTTGTATCTCTTTGGGGATGGAGATTTACTTGTGCTATTGCTAAGTCAAAGGACATGGGAATAGTTCCAAATTCCTCTACAGAATTGTTGAATCAGTTCACAACCCCACCAACAATGCACTAATATTTAATTTTTTCCATATCCTCTCCAATATTTCTCATTTTTCTTTTCTTTTCTATTAGTCAATCTAGTAGGTATGTGGTTATACTTTAGAATTGTTTTAATTTGCATTTCTCCAGTCAATAGTGAGTTGGAGCACTTTTTCATATAGCTATAGACAATTATGATTCCTTCATCTGAAAACTTATTTTTTTCATCATTTGTCAATTGGGGAATAGCTATTGTTTTTGTAAATTTGACTCAGTTTTCTACATGTTTGAGATATGAGGCCTTTATCAGAGAAATTTGCTTCAATTATTTTTCACAATCATACTTGATAACTATATTTCTCCCCTGATTATTTTATTCTCTCTCTTCTTTCATCCTGTCCCTTCTCAAAAGTGTTTTTCTTCTGATTACTCTCTTCCACAATTTGCCTTCCATTCTATAACACTCCTTGTTCCATCCCCCTACTAGTATCCTCTTGTGTAAGATAGATTTCTATACTTAATTGAGTGTGTATATAATTCTCTCTTTGAGCCATGTCTGACTAGACTATGTTTCACTGACTCTCTCTTATTTTCTCTCTCTTCCTCTCTTGTTCCCCTTCTTGCTTCTTTTATATATAATAATTTGCCCCATTCTATTTCTCCCTTTCCCTTTTCCCAAATAATTCCTCTTCATATTCAACTCACACCTATGCTTTCTGTCCCTATAGTCAATTCCTACTAACTGCCCTAATAATGAGAAAGTTCTTATGACTTAAAAGTAAGTTATATATGATAATGCAAGTATCATCTTCCCATGCATGAATGTAAATAGTTAAATTTATTTTCTTATGATTTCCCTTTATTTGCTTTTTTATTCTTCAATAGAGTCTTGTATTTGAAAGTTAAATTTTCTATTCAATTCTGGTCTTTTCATCAAGACTGCTTGAAAATTTTTATTTCATTAAATGTCCATTTTCCTCAGAAGGATCAAACTCAGTTTTGTTGATTAGATGATTCTTGGTTATAATCTTGGCTCCTTTGCCCTCTGGAGTATCATATTCTAAGCTCTCCAATGCTTTAATCTAGAAGCTGCTAGATCTTATGTTATTGTGACTCTGACTCCATGATACTTGAATTGTTTCTTTCTGGCTGCTTGAGATATTTTCTTTTTGACATTGGAGCTCTGGAATTTGGCTACAATATTACTGGGAGTTTTCATTTTAGGATCTCTTTCGGGAGATGATTGGTAGATTCTTTCCATTTCTATTTTACTCTCTGGTTCTAGAATGTAGGAAAGTTTTCCTTGACAATTTCTTGAAAGATGATGTCTAGACTTTTTTTTAATTGTAGTGTTCAAGTAGAGCAGTAATTTTAAAATAATCTCTCCTAGATCTATTTTCCAAGTCAGTCATTTTTTCCAATGAGATATTTCACATTGTCTTCTATTTTTTTTATTCTTTTGGTTTTGTTTTATTGTTTCTTGATTTCTCATAAGGTTATTAGCTTTTATTTGCTCAATTCTAATTTTTAATGAATTATTTTCTTTAGTGAGCTTTTGTACCTCCTTTGCCATTTGTTCAATTTTACTTTTAAAGAAGTTGTTTTCTTTAGTGTGTTTTTAACCTCCTAACCAATTCTATTTTTTAAAGCATTCTTCTCTTCATTGATTTATGGTACTTCCTTTACCATTTGGCCTAGTCTATTTTTTAAGGTGTTATTTTCTTCAGTATTTTGTTGTTGTTGTTCTCCTTTACCAAGGTGTTGATTGGGTTTTTTTTTATGATTTTCTTGTATCATTCTCATTTCTCTTTCCAATTTTCCCTATACCTCAGTTACTTCATTTTCAAAATCATTTTTTATCTTTCCCATACCCTGAGACCATATTTTTCTCAGAGTCTTTGTATATAGGAGCTTTGATTTTATTATGTTCAGAGTGTGTTTGGATTTTTCTTGTCACCATAGTAATTTTCTATGATCAGACTTTTTTCTGTTGTTTGTTCATTTCCCCTGCCTATTACTTGACTTTTAACTCTTTGATAAATTAGAACTCTGTTTTCAGAATG
Source organism: Myrmecobius fasciatus (assembly GCA_023553655.1). NCBI lineage: Eukaryota > Metazoa > Chordata > Mammalia > Dasyuromorphia > Myrmecobiidae > Myrmecobius > Myrmecobius fasciatus. The sequence goes on along the minus strand of JAJPUD010000996.1, from coordinate 191,575 downwards.
AGGACGTACTGTTGCAAAATTCAGGGCTTTTGTGCAGTTTTTTCAGATGTCCTTATAGAACCCTATCTGAATCAGCATCAGTGGTGGAGATTCCTGGACCTCTTGGCCTGAGGCCACCAGGGATAATTTGGAAAGTCACCTTAAAAAATCTGGGGCACTAGGGTAGATCTGGAATATAGTCCCAAGACAGGCTGCATCAAGGTATCCCCATCTCCAACCCAGGCCCCAGGATCAGCAAAGCAGGACTCTGATGCTTTAGCACGTTAGATCATACAGCTTAGTGAAGTGGGGACACTCCTAACAGCTCCAGAGCAGAAAAGAATGTTCATGGTCAGTTTCCTAGAAGGATCTCTGAAAATAGCTGCACAAAACTTCTGATGTTTGGTACAATGCACCCTCCACCCTGGAAATAGAGCCCTATTTTAACAAAGAGTTAAGCCAAGAAATAGGCTAGAAAATGATCAGACAACAGAAAAATTTCTGACCATTGAAAGTTATTATGGTAACAAGGAAGATCAAAACACCCACTCAAAAGATGATAACAAAGTCAAATCTCCCACATCCAAAGCCTCCAAGAAAAATAAGAATTGGACTCAGGTCATGGAAGAGTTCAAAGGACATTTTGAAAATCAAATAAGAGAGGGCGGAGCCAAGATGGCAGAGAAGGCACATGTTTCATTCTGACTTTCTCCCACAACTCACTTTCCCCTTTTTCCAGTACCATCCCCTTTCCATCTCTAGTTTCATTTTTATATTTTAACAGTAAAATCAAATTATACATGCTCTCTCTATATACCCATAAAATAAATCCAGTTCTCAAGAGATCTTTTCTTTTTAGCTTTTTATGCTTCTCTTGAGTTGTACATGTGGAGGTCAAATTTTTTGTTCAGCTCTGGGCTTTTCATCAGAAATAAATAGAATTCACCTGTTTCATTGAATGTCCATCTTCTTCCCTGAAAAAAAAAAATGCTTGATTTAGTGGGTTAATTTATTTTTGGTTGCATTCCAAGTTCTTTTGCTTTTTGGAATATCAGATTATAGGCCCTTTGATCCTTTAAGGTGGAAACTGCTAGGTTCTGGGTAATCCTTATTGTGGCTCCTCAGTATTTGAATTTTTTTTTTTTTTTTTTGGTGGCTGCTTGTAATATTTTTTCCTTGGCCAAATAGTTCCTAAATTTACCCACGATATTCCTTGGAGTTTTAATTTGGGGGTCTTTTTCAGGAGGTGTTCAATGAATTCTTTCAATGCCTATTTTACCTTCTGATTATGTGACATCTGGGCAGTTCTCTTTGATGATTTCCTGAAAAAAATAGTGTCTATGCTCTTTTTTTAATAATGGTTTTTAGGAAGTTCAATAATCCTTATATTGTCTCTCCAAGATTTATTTTCCAGGTCAGTTGTTTTCCCAACTAAGTATTTTACATTTTTTCTATTTTTTCTATTTTTTTTTTTGGCTTTGCTTGACTGATTCTTGATGTCTCATTGAGTCATTTATTTCCATTTGTTCAGTTCTGATTTTTAGTGAATTATTTTCTTCATTTACCTTTTTTACTTCTTTTTGTATTTGTCCAATTGAATTTTAAATGAGTTGTTTTGTTCTATGGATTTTTTTTTTCATTTCACAAATTCTGTTTTTCTGGGAGTTGTTTTCTTTTTTCCATTTTGTCAGATCTGTCTTTTAATGAGTTTTATGATTTTTCCATTTCTCTATCTATTTTGTGTTGCCTTTTCCAAACCCTCTTGCAAAGCTTTCATTTCCTTTCCCCATTTTTCTTCTAGCTCTCTTTTAAGATCCTTTTTTAATTTCTTCGAAGGAGAGCCATGTGTGATGGGTTCAAATTGATATCACCTTTGGGGACTTCATCTGGAGATGATCTGCTTTTAGTCTTTTCAGATCTAAACAACTGGGAAAATATTAAGTGCTCTTGGATAAGTCAAGCAAATATAATAAAGATGACAATACTACCTAAACTAATCTATTTATTTAGTGCTATACCAATCAAACTCCCAAGAAACTATTTTACTGACCTAGAAAAAAATATCAACAAAATTCATCTGGAAGAACAAAAGGTCAAGAATTTCAAGGGAATTAATGAAAAAAAAAAAAAAAAGCAAATGAAGGTGGCCTAGCTATACCAGATCTAAAACTATATTATAAAGCAGCAGTCATCAAAACCATTTAGTACTGGCTAAGAAACAGAGTAGTTGATCAGTGGAATAGGTTAGGTTCACAGGACAAAATAGTCAATGACTATAGTAATCTAGTGTTTGACAAACCCAAAGATCCCAGCTTTTGGGATAAGAATTCACTATTTGACAAAACCTGCTGGGAAAATTAGAAACTAGCATGGCAGAAACAAAGCATTGACCCACATATAACTCTATATACCAAGATAAGGTTGAAATGGATTCATGATCTAGACACAAAGAATGATATTTTAAACAAATTAGAAGAATATAGGATAGTTTATCTCTCAGATCTACAGAGGAGGAAGGAATTTATGACCAAAGAACTGGAGATTAGAGTAAGCAATTTTGCTAAAGTTGTGAATTATTTCTAATGGTTTTTTAGTTGATTCTCTAAGGTTCTCTAAGTATAGTACCATCTGCAAAGAGTGATAATCTGATTTCCTCATTACCTAATCTAAATGATTGCAAAATAGATAACTTTCATTATATTAAGTTAAAAAAATTTTGTACAAACAAAACTAATGCAGACAAGATTAAAAGGGAAACAGTAAACTGGGAAAAGATTTTTACATTCAAAGATTCTGATAAAGGCCTCATTTCTAAAATATATAGAGAATTGACTCAACTTTATAAGAATTCAAGCCATTCTGGGGGCAGCTAGGTGGCACAGTGGATAGAGCACCAGCCCTGAAGTCAGGAAGATCTGAGTTCAAATCTGGCCTCAGACACTTAACACATCCTAACTGTGTGACCTTGGACAAGTCACTTAACCCCAATTGCTTCAGCAAAAAGCAAAAAAAAAAAAAAAAAGAGTTCAAGCCATTTTACAATTGATAAATGGTCAAAGGATATGAACAGACAACTTTCAGATGAACAAATTGAAACTATTTGTAGTCATATGAAAAGATGCTCCAAATCATTATTGATCAGAGAAATGCAAATTAAGACAACTCTGAGATAGCACTACATACCTCTCAGATTGGCTAAGATGACAGGAAAAGATAATGATGAATGTTGGAGGGAATGGGAGAAAACTGTGACATTGATGCATTGTTGGTGGAACTGTGAACAGATCCAACCATTTTGGAGAGCTATCTGGAACTATGCTCAAAAAGTTATCAAACGGTGCATACCATTTGACCCAGCAGTGTTTCTACTGGGCCTATATCCCAAAGAGATCTTAAAGGAGGGAAAGGGACACACATGTGCAAAAATGTTTGTGGCAGCCCTTTTTGTAGTGGCTGGAAACTGAATGGATGCCCATCAATTGGAGAATGGCTGAATAAATTGTTGTATATGAATGTTATGGAATATTATTGTTCTGTAAGAAATGACCAGCAGAATGATTTCAGAGAGTCTTGGAGAGACTTGCATGAACTGATGCTAAGTGAAATGAGCAGAACCAGGAGATCATTGTACATGGCAAAATCAATATTATATGATGATCAGTTCTGATGGATATGGCTCTCTTCAACAATATGATTGAAACCAGTTCCAATTGTTCAGTGATGAAAAGAGCCATCTATGCCCAGAGGGAGGACCATGGGAATTGAGTGTGCACTACAAGAATACATTCTCTCTCTCTGTGTTGTTTGTTTGCATTTTGTTTTCTTTCTCAGTTTTTTTTTTTCCTTCTTGATCCAATTTTTCTTGTGCAGCAAGATAATTGTATAAATATGTATACATATGTTGTATTTACCATATATTTTAACATATTCAACATGTATTGGATGACCTGCCATCTAGGGAAGAGGGTGAAGGGAAGGAGGGGATAATTTGAGTTTTTTTCTAAAGCTTTTTATTTACAGAACATATGAGTTATTTTTCAACATTGGTCTTTGCAAAACTTTCTGTTCTAAATTTTTCTCTTCCCCCCACCTTCTCCCCTAGATGGCAGTTAGTCTAATACATGTAAAATATGTTAAAATATATGATAAATCCAATATATGCATAAATATCTATACAATTATGTATACAAGAAAAATCAGATCTAAAAGGAGAAAGAAAAAGAAAAAGAGAAAAAAAAACCTAAGAAGGAAAAAAATGCAATCAAACATCAACAAAAAGCATGAAAATGCTATGATGTGGTCCACACTCATTTCCCACAGGCCTCTCTTTGGGTGTATATGGCTTTCTTCATCACTGAACAAGAACTGGTTTGAATCATCTCATTGTTGAAGAGAACCACAGCCATCAGAATTAATTATCATATAATATTGATGTTGCCATGTACAATGATCTCCTGGTTCTGCTCATTTCTCTTAGTGTCAGTTCATGTAAGTCTTTCCAGGCCTCTCTGAAATCATCTTGTTGGTTGTTTCTTACAGAACAATAATATTCCATAATATTAATATACCATAATTTATTCAGCCATTCTCCAACTAATGGACATCCATTCGGTTTCTAGTTTCTAGCCACTACAAAAAGGGCTGCCACAAATATTTTTGCACATGTGGGGCCCTTTCCCTCCTTTAAGATCTCTTTGGGATATAGGCCCAGTAGAAACACTGCTAGGTCAAAGGGTGTGCATAGTTTGATAACTTTTTGAGTATATTTCCAAATTGCTCTCCAGAATGGTTGGATCAGTTCACAGCTCCACCAACACTGTATCAGTGCCCCTGTTCTCCCACGTCCAGGAGAGGATAATTTGGAACAGAAGGCTTTGAAAGGGTCAATATTGAAAAATTACCCATGCGTATGTTTTGTAAATAAAAAGCTTTAATAAAAAAGAAAGAAAAGAAAAGAAAATATGTAGAGGAAAAATTAGAGAAAAAATTAGAGTGATGCAAAAGGAAAGACAAAAAGCTAATGAGAAGAAGAATGACTAAATAAAGCAAAATTGGTCAATTGGGAAAAAAATAGGGGAAAATATGAAATATCTCTTTGAAAAAAAAAGTGACCTGGAATATATATATATAGGAGAGATAATTTAAAAGTTATTGGTCTACTTGAAAGACATGATAAAAAAAAAAAAAAAAGAAAAAAAAAGAGCTTGGATATCATCTTTCAAGAAACTATCAAGGAAAACTGTCCTGATATTCTACACTCAGAGGATAAATAGAAATTGAAAGAATCCATGAATCACTTCCTAAAAGAGATCCCAAAATTAAAACTCTCAGGAATATTATAGCCAAAGTCTGGAACTCCCAGCTCAAGGAGAAAATAATTGAAATCATCCAGAAAGAAGCAAGTCAAGTATATTTAGCTATACTCAGGATAAAACTAAATTTAGCAGCTCCTACATTAAAGGACCAGAGGATTAGGGAATATGATATTCAGGAGAGCAATGGAGCAAGGATTACAATCAAGAATCACCTATCCAACAAAACTGAGTATAATACTTCAGAGGAAAAAATGGTTATATAATGAAATAAAAAATTGTTAATCATTTGTGATAAAAAGACCATAGAGAATGGAAAACTTGATTTTCAAATACAGGACTCTGGAGAAGCATAAGGAAGTAAACAGGAAAGTCATATCATAGGGGTTTACTGTTCATATTCCTACATAGAAGGATAATACTTGTAACTCATAACAACTTTCTCATTATTATGGCAATTAAAAGGAATATATATGGACTGAGGACACAGGTATGAGTTGAATATATAGGGATAATATCTTTTTTTTAAATGGTGAAATTAAGGGGTGAGAGAAGAATGTACTGGGAGAAAGGGAAAGGGAGAAATGGAATGGTGCAAACTGTTTGCCACAAAAAAAGAGGCAAGAAAAGCTTTTACAGTGGAGGGGAAGAAGGGAGGAGAGGCATGGTGAGTAAACCTTATTTTCATCAGATTTGCCTCAAGGAGCAAATAACATACATACTCAATATGAGTATAGGAATTTACCTTACCCTTGAAAACAGGAGGAGAAGAATGTTTGTGGCAGCCCTTTTTGTAGTGGCTAGAAATTGGAAACTGAATGGATGCCCATCAATTGGACAATGGCTGAATAAATTATGGTATATGAATGTTATGGAATATTATTGTTCTGTAAGAAACAACCAACAAGATGATTTTCAAGAGGCTTGGAAAGACTTACATGAACTGACACTAAGTGAAATGAGCAGAACCAGGAGATCATTATACACGGCAACAACGAGACTAGATGATGATCAATTCTGATGGACATGGCTCTCCTCAACAATGAAATGCTTCAAACCAGTTCCAATTGGTCAGTGAAGAAGGCCATATACACCCAGAGAGAGGGATATGAAATGTGGACCACAACATAACATTTTCATGCTTTCGATTGATGTTTGCTTGCATTGTATTTCCTTTCTCAGATTTTTTTTTCTTGTAGACACGATTTTTCTTGCACAGCAAGATAAGTGTGGAAATATGCATACATACATTCAATTTGCAAGTATCTTAACATAATTAACATGTAGTGGACTTCCTGCCATCTAGGGGAGGGGTGGGGACTAGGGGGGAAAAATTTGTAACAGAAAGCTTTGTAAGGGTCATTGTTGAAGAATTACCCATACATACATTTTGCAAATAAAAAGCTTTAATTTAAAAAAAAAAGAAAAGAAAACAGAAGGAGAATGGAATATGGGAAGAGGAGAAAGGTAACAAAAGAGAGGGTATATTGGGTGATAAGGTGGTCAATGGGAGTGGTTCCCTATTAGAGTGGGACATCTATGTTTTCTTTCACAATTTGACTTTTATGGAATTGTTTTGATTAACTTCACATGTGGTTCTTAATTGTGGGTAGGAACAAGGGAGAGAACCTAGAACTTAAAAATTTTTTTAAAAAATGTAAAAAAAATTGTTTTGAGTATAACTGAGGGAAAAATATTAAATAAATGAATCAAATTAAAAACAAAACACCTCCCCAATCTAGTTCTATCCCATCTTTGAAAACTGACTTCCCATTTATCTCACAAATTCAATTAGAACTCTTCAAAAAAAAAAAACCCTCTAGCCCTCTGACTATGCTGCAATCATTCATCAAAAATAATGTACCTTCCAAATCTTTGCTCATACTATAGATATACACACTTAATAATTCTTATCCATTCATATAGAAACACAAATGCATACTGAAAAGTAGAAATCCTTGCCTTAGCATTAACAGTCATAATTTAGGTGGATTTTCATGAGTCCTGCTCATCTTTACTTAATAAGAATACATTGTTCTTCATATCCCTGATCTAATTTTATCTGACTGTTTCTTCTGTCCAGTTCATTCATTCAAGGATTCATTCATTCCTCAAATATTCATTGAGCACCTTAATTATATACATGTGCAGAGCACTGCTCTAGGTATCGTTTACTTCAAGTGTTAAGATGCCAATTCCTCCTGTGTCCTTCTGCCAGGTCTCTTCTATACCGTCTGGTTCTCTGGACAATGATCATGGCCCACCTACTTGGAGTTCATTACTTGCCAGTTCCTGTCATTTTGGCCTAAGTTCTTGGACATCAATCCTATACCCTGTAGTTTGCCGTACACATGAAATCATAAAATTGAGGTGTTGGATGGGATCATCGGATCATGGAATTTAGAGCTGAAAGAAAACTTAGAATTCATCTAGTTCATGGGTTCTTAATCTAGGATCCTCAGACTCCTAAGGGGTCCAGGGATATATTTCAAGGTGTCTATGAATTTGTAAGGAAAAAATAATATTTTCATTAATTTCTAATTTAAATGTAACCCTTCTTTCAATTATGAATGTGGGCAACAAATGATTATTCTGAGAAGGGGCTCATGGGCTTCACCAAACTATCAAAAGCATATAGGATATTCACAGAAAAAGATTAAGATCCCCTTGTTTTATAAGTGATTTGTCCAAGGTCACTCAGAAGACTTCAAAGTATTTCTAATATAACTCTTATATAAAATATTTCTCCTATCTATAATATCATATGCAGTTCTCTAATCTTTGAGTAAAGACATGAGGAATTCACTGTCTTCACAAACTGTTAACTTCTATTTTGGACAATTCTTACTGTAAGAAAATGTTCCTTATATTGAGTTAATATCTTCTAATCTATTATTTCCATATATTGATATTAATTCTGTTGGGATAAAGCATAACAGTCTAATCTTGTTCTTCTTCAAATATTTGAAGAGTACTACCACATTCCCCAAATTCCCTTCTTTTATATAGGCTAGATATTTATGGTTCCATCCATATAAATCATAACCTCCAGTCCATTCACATGCCTACTTGCTCTTTTCTCTCCAGTCTGTCAATTCTAATCCTAAAACATAGTGCTCAAAATTGAAAAAATTCCAAATATGAGCTGACTAAGGCAGAGAACAGTAGGACCACTTCCTTCTTCACTATGTATACTACATTAGCGTTTTTGGCTGCCATATCAAAATATCATACTGTTTATTAATATACTCCTTTAAAATCTCCAGGTCTTAAAATATACTTATTTCTAGTAATCTAGAAGGTAATTACCACACTCCTCCTGAGCCTTCTCTTCTCTGAGTTAAATATCCTTAGTTCTTACAACCAAGCCACATATAAAATAGACTTAAAACCCCTTCTTATGTCCCTCCGCTGGATTCTTTCTTTCTTTCTTTCTTTCTTTTTTTTAAATCAATGTCCCTTCTAAAATATGTTGCCTAAAACTAAGTAGTATATTTCACTTGTAGAATAATGTAGGCAGAGCACATTAGGACCATTACCTTATTCCTACAAATTACGCCTCTCTTAAGGCAATACATGATTGCATTAGTCTTTAAATGAGGAGCTTAACTCACAAAGGATAACTAGATCTTCTCTTATCACTTCCTAATTTATCCAAGGTTTCAATTCTTTGTTTACCATCTCTATATTATCTTTTCCAAACTGAGAATCACACCCTAATTAGAACTGAAACCTTAAACTGACTTTAACTTTTATTCAACCTTGAAACATATGGGAACCACAAGTCCCCTCTTTCCATAATAGACATATGGTATAATAAAATGGGCAGAAATTAGAAGACGCAGATTCTAGTCTCTCTTACCATTTATTACCTGTATAATGTTGGGCAGGTCATTTCATCTCTATGGACCTGGGTTTACTCATCTCTAAACTGAGGACATTGGCCAAATTATTTTTAATCTTCCTTCCCTTTGTGACTTCTTGTTTATATACCCTTCTACTTTCAAAGCTCCACTAGGCTAACTTACTTTAGTAGAAAAAGCACTGGATTTGGTGTTTGAGAGCCTGAATTCAAATTTCATCTCTGCTACTTATTACTTGTACCATCTAAAATAGAGATGCCAAACAGTGGCCTATGGGCTTTATGCAGTCCACAACATTACCAAATGTGGTCTGAATCAGATTAAAATGTAATTGGGAAATACTTAACAAAATGTGTAAACATACAGTAAAACATTGTTTAGGAATCCTTATATTTGGCTTAAGTGGCTCCTGTTTGTATTTTGAAAGCAATATATATAATACAATATTCTTGAGCCTTAATTGCTTCATTTCTAAAATGATTAGAAATGGATACAATGATTAAGCTCTTTGCTGACTTAAATCTTATGATCCTTTGATTCCTAGCCCTAGATCACAGGCTGAGATCTTGGGCCTGTTTTGAAAGATTTCTGATTTGCTCAAAACCTATTTATAGAAATAAAATATAAGTGAAAGTAGAAATTATTACCAAATGCATAGAAACTACCCTTTATTAAATCTTTATCGGTTGCATTTACAGGAGTGTGACCACAATATTCTCTATTCTCCACCTTCTGTAGTGTTTGGTAACTATCTAGGATACACTATTGCTAATAAACTAACTTTACTTTCCAAAGGTACCTCACAGGTTCTTTGTTTGTTTTTTTTTTTCTTTTTTCTAGATGCTATAGATCTGATCCTTCCTTTCCAAAAGCCTTCTGTTTTGGCTGGGGCAAAAGTAAAGAAAGCAAGCTAAAGACTGGTGGTCCTCTTGAATGTCATCTATTTTTGGATTTGCTACAGTTATAACCTTTTCAAACACCTGTAGTCTAATTAAGTGGAGCTGAGATTCTGGCAAACAAAGATGATTACCATCTGAGGCTCCAAGAGAAGTCCCTCCAGAGACCAGACCTCTATAATCATAATTTAGGGAAGCTGAAGATGAAATCTGAGACTAGATAATATGATTCACTATGAAAAGTATAGCTAGTTAGGTTTAAAATTGAAATTTGGCAGATCACCAAATCCTTGGAGAAGTACTTTTTTAAAAGTCTGAAAACAACAAAAGCAAGATCTTTAACAAAAACAGGAAGTCAGCCAAAAAATCACCCCTTTATCAATAATTTTTCATTGAGTGCCTACATATCTACAGGTACAAGGTATTATGCTAGATACTCTATGGACCACACAGAAAAATAAAATATGGTCCCAGCCTGTAAAGAGCTTATACTCTAATTAGGGGGTGTAAAATTTCACAAATAATGGTGCTGGAACCCTTTGATTATTTGTTAAAGGCAGCACTTGGGGAAAAGGAGAAGATAGTTGACTAGTTGTTTGTCCTTAATCTTTAATGAAGTGTTTTGGGGAAGTTCCTTACCTTTAAGTTGTCCCCAGAAACAGACAATATGGAAGCTGGTTAAATCATTGATGATATTCAGGAAGTTCTAAACTAAATGTAGAAAAAAGGAATAAGTTCTGTACCTTATTTATTGCTATATTTGCTGGATGAAGAAATTTCCTCTCTGAAAACAGTTGGCATCTTAGGGCATTAATATTATAAGTGACTTAACCTGAAAAACAGAAGCAATAAATATCAGAGGCAGGGCTTGAACCTTGGTCTTCCTGACTGAAAGACCAGCATCTCACTGCTAAACTGATCATAAAGGTAGACAATTTAAAAAAGCTATTATATTTATTATATATTATTATTATAGCATGATGAAGTTTGCAAAATATGCACATTGACCATGTTGATTCTCACTTCAACCATATTATGGAAGTATTATTATCCCCATTTTACACATAAAGAAACAGCCTGAGTAATCAAGGGTTACAGGGCTAGTAAGTATATGAGAGAATTTAAGAACTCACTCCAACTCAAGAATTCTATCCACCATGCTAGGATTAAATGGCTACTAACATAGAAGCTTAAATTAATTTAGGAATAAATTTGGACAGCTATTGACCTGAATGGTAACCTTATGTTACAAACAACACTGTTTCAGAGATCCAGTAGCTTGTAACTATGTCTGAAAGTTCATGAGACGGATTCTAAAAACAGCCTGGGGAAATACAAACTACTGAATCCTAATCTCACTTCTCTTTAAGGCAAAGTAGTGGAGTCTATAAAAAAAATTAAAAAAAAAAAAGATTGGATCATTAAACACCTTAAAATAATCTACTAGAGACATAGGAAAAGCAATAAAATTTTTGCAAGGAGAAATCATGCCTGAAAAATTTATGGCAGTCTTTTTCAGGGGGTAAATAGGCATGTAGTTGAAGGTAAAGAGGTAAATGTAATTTAGACATAGAACTTTAGACCCAGAAAAGATTTTGGAGATCATTTAGTCTGTCATTTTACAGATGGAAACTAAAAACCAGAGAAATTAGGCATTGTGTTCAAGATCACAGTGTCAGAACCACCACTCAATAATGGGTCCTAATTCTAAACTTTTTCATCAAATCTTGGAATATTAAAACAAGGGACCAGCTTTACTTTTTAAAGGCAAGTGAATTTAATTTAGTGCAAAAAAATAAAGCTCTCCTTCATATGAAGTTATTAAATTCACTAGCCCCAAGAAATTATACACGAAAGGTAAAGAAATGCATTCCCCTAAACTGAACACATTTTACTAATAACAAAATGCTTAACATCTGCTTGAGAAACCAGAATAGACTTAATCATTGAACTTGCACAAATAGTAATAATTTACACTTCTATCATACTTGCAGATTTATACTTTCCTCATAGTAATCCTTTAAGGTAGATAGGACAGGTAAGATAATCTTCATTTTGAAGATGTGGCACATAATCACATAGCTTAATCTTTCATAGAATCATAGAGCTGGAAGGGACCTTGGAAGTTATTTTGTGGATAAGAAAACCAAAGCAGACAGGTCATAAGATCATAAAATCATAGTTTGTGTACTGAAAGGGACCTTGGGGAAAATCAAATCCAACCATCTGATTTTACAAATGAGGAATCAGAGGCTGAGAAGAATTAAGTAACTTACCCAAAACTGTACAGGTTGTACTAAAGTAGTAGAGCTAGTATTTAAACCCTATTCTCCTCCTCTAATTCCAATATTCTTTCTACTACACCACAATCAGAGCCAAGATGCCAACTTAAATTCCATAACTCCATATCTAGGAATCTTTCTGCTTTGCATTGGTGTGCTCATATGTTAAACCACAGACTCTCTGGGAAAAAAGCTATATGAATGACATATTTTAAAGTTTAATCTGCATTATTAACATTTTCTCCTTCATTTTCTTAAATCTACACAATCCACAAAGCAACAGACTTAGCCCTGAAAATGATGTTTGCCAAATTCTGAAGGATGAATGCTCACAGTGAAAAACTAACAGATTCTCAAGAGCTGCCTTGAACTGCCAAGATACCTCTACCATCTCCTATGATGGACACATAGCCTTCCAAGGAGAAGAAGCATTGCTGCTATAAGGATTTGCTGAGAACTTTTGAGGGCTGCTCATCCACTTTTGGCACCCAACTTTCACCCAACTCTCACATGTGATTTCAAGAAACTTTAGAATACATAGCAGTCACACCCTGGCAAAACAAAACAAAACAAACAAAAAAACCTTGGCAGATGGACTAAACCAGCTTGGGGATAACTGATAGGCCACACACCCATCTGTGAGTTAGTGGAATGTCTACTCCAAGCACATGAAAACATGAAAATAGATGTGTGGATGAGAACAATTTGTTCAAAGGATCATAATAGCACTTAGAGCTTGGTCAGGCATTGAAGATGTCAAGGTTATTCACTGAATATTGAGTCATCACCAATAATCCTGACTTTTGTTTTACCACTAGAATTCAACTGCTCTGGAAAAGAGCATGGCCGACAATTTTGTGTAACTCTGCCTCACTTAAATCTGATTTACTCTTAAGTGAAGACATTACTCTGTCATTATGGGTCCTCTTCAAAAATGAATATCATATGAAATTAAAACCATTTCTAGTCATATGAAAAGTTGCTCCAAATGACTATTGATCAGAGAAATGCAAATTAAGACAACTCTGAGGTACCACTACACACCTGTCAGATTGGCTAAAATGACAGGAAAAGATAACAATGAATGCTGGAGGGGATGTGGGAAAGTTGGGACACTAATACATTGTTGGTGCAACTGTGAACGGATCCAACCATTATGGAGAGCAATTTGGAGCTATGCTCAAAAAGTTATCAAACTGTGCATACCCTTTGACCCAACAGTGTTTCTACTGGGCTTATATCCCAAAGAGATCTTAGAGGAGGGAAAGGGCCCCACATGTGCAAGAATGTTTTTGGCAGCCCTTTTTGAGGTGGCTAGAAACTGGAAACTGAATGGATGCCCATCAATTGGAGAATGGCTGAATAAATTATGGCATATAAATGTTACTGCTCTGTAAGAAATGACCAGCAGGACAATTTCAGAGAGGCCTGGAGAGACTTACATGAACTGATGCTGAGTGAAACGAGCAGAACCAGGAGATCATTATACACAGCAACAACAGTATCACATGATGATCAACTCTGATGGACATGGCTCTCTGCAACAAAGAATTGTCTCAAACCAGTTCTAATTGTTCACTGAAGAAGACCATATACATCCAGAGAAAGGGATATGAAATGTGGACCACAACATAACATTTTCATGCTCTCTATTGATGTTTGCTTGCATTGTATTTCCTTTCTCTGATTTTCTTTTTTTTTTTCTTGTAGATAGGATTTTTCTTGAACAACTTGTCAAGTATTTTAACATTATTAACATGTAATGGACTTCCTGCCATCTAGGGGAGGGGAAAGGACTGGGGGTAAAATTTGTAACGGAAAGCTTTGTAAAGATCAATGCTGAGGAACTAACCATATATATGTTATACAAATAAAAAGCTTTAATTTAAAAAAATGAATATCATATCATCCCTTGAATATTTCTTGGTTTCCCCTTTGAAGGAAAATTTTTCAATGGGAAGACTGTGGATTTAAGTTCCAATAACCAGTGCTGGGAAAAGTCAGGAGAACTAAAGAAAATAAAATGTTTGTGTGTATGCAGAAGATAGTTTGGATGAAAGATCTTAAGGCAGGTGAGTCCCATATTTCTTCATCAGTTTCCAAATTGAAAGAAATAATTTGGATCCTTCTGTCCCCTCTTGAACCTAATAAGCCTAATGATTTTTTTACAAAGAATTAATTTAATTTAATTTTAGAGTAAATGTCCATTCCTCTATTAAAATTCCCTATAATGACTCATTAGGCAGAAAAGAAATGAAAAACACAGCTGCCTGCTGAGAGGGCATGTGCTTCCTCACACTGACCTCTTGGTTTTTAAAGATTTGCTTTTCAGAGACCCTAGTTATTTTCTTCTAGTGAAAATAGAATAGTAGAAGAAGAGTCTGAAACTATCCACCAATCTTAGACCTGGAGCCAATGCATAAAAGTGGTGCTCATTAATCGAAATGATTATATCAATACAAAGGATGGAGAGAAGCAGACTATCTAGCTAATGTTCTAATCATCTCTACTGTTTCAAAGCCAAAATTGAATCTGAAAAAAGTCATTTCACAAAGATTTCTACCCTATCCTAATATAATATGTGGATATTTTATTTGTGATTTTTTTTATTCTCCTTTCATTCCTTAAATAATAAATCTAGTATGAATGTGTTTTAATAAAGATTATGTTTGTTACATCAGTTTTGAAGGCCCTCCAGAGCTTATCAGAACCTATGGGTTGAAAATAAAGGTCACAAGCAGGATGATTTCAGAGAGGCCTGGAGAGACATGCATGAACTGATGCTGAGTGAAATGAGCAGAACCAGGAAATTATTATACACGGCAACAACAATACTATATGATGATAAATTCTGATGGACATGGCTCTCTTCAACAGTGAAATGTTTCAAACCAGTTCCAATTGTTCAGTGAAGAAAGCCATATTCACCCAGAGAGAGGGTTATGAAATGTAGACCACAACATAACATTTTCATGCTCTCTATTGATGTTTGCTTGCATTGTGTTTCATTTCTCTGATTTTTTTCTTGTAGATATGATTTTTCTTGCACAACAATGATTAGTGTGGAAATATGTATACATATATTCGATTTGTCAAGTATTTTAACATAATTAACATGTTATAACATGGATTTCCTGCCATCTTGGGGAGGGGTGGGGACTAGGGGGGAAAAAATTGTAATGGAGAGCTTTGTAAGGGTCAGTGTTGAAGAATTACCCATACATATGTTTTGCAAATAAAAAGTTTTAATAAAAAAAGGGAAAATAAAGAAAATAAAGGTCACAGCAATTAATTTGGATTCAACAAATTTCCAACAAATGCCTACTGTATACTGAGAACTCTGTTAAGGGTATATGTAAGAATATAAAGTTTAGGGGCAGCTAGGTGGCACAGTGGATAGAGCACCAGCCCTGAAGTCAGGAGGCCCTGAGTTCAAATCTGATCTCAGACACTTAACATTCCCATTCCCATTCCCTGGGCAAGTCACTTAACCTCAATTGCCTCAGCAAAAAAAAAAAAAAAAGAAAAAAAGTTTAGATCAAACATAGTCCTTGTTTTTCACATGAATTATGCGTTAGTAGATAGAGAATACACACACACATATAACTGTATATCTATACACACACATATGTGTATGTATGATTGTGTATATGTGTGTGTGATATATAATAATGATGATACATTGATTCATTACACAGAGTTGTATTGAGAATCTCATAACAACCAGAACCATGCTTGGTATTGGGAATAAGGATGAAATTACCCATCCCCAAAGAGCTTACCCATTTAATATAAAATAGAAAAACATCATATGAGGTCTTATTGCCACTACATATTACCTCTATGCAAAGCAATAAATAAATCTGCCTTCTGAAGCAAGAGAAAGCCCTGATTATCATTTCAAGTTCTTTGAGGATATAAATTATTTCATATTTTTATTTTCACAACTTTACATTTACTGGGCATTAATAAAGGTTTATGGTATATTCATCAAGTTATTTTATTTTAAAAAAAGCAAGTTACCTCCTGCTTGATCGATTTATTAAGAAAATGACCAAAGGCATTGAAGCAAATTGGAATGGATAACCTCTAAGGTCTTTTCCAGTTCTCATGACTTGTGGTTAAGTTATTTATCTTATGAGATTGGATGTGTAACATTTACGTTTCTATCATAACAAGACATGTTTTACCAGAAAAGCAGAATCAAGCAGTGGAATTTTAAATGGAAGGGACCCAGACCTGTGTGAAGTAACATGATGGCGTTGCCTTTCCTCATTTGTAAGATTTAAGGATAGAACTAAATGACCTCTAAAATATCTTTTAGCTCTTTGTCCATGATCATATGAGTATTATTTTATAAGTCAACCTATACCTGCAGAGAATACTCTGCAAAGTATTCCAGAGTCAGCAATATAGGGAGAGAAAAACACAGCATTTTAACCTCAATCACAAGATACAAAGAGCTTGGAGTCTCTCAATATATAAACAATGAAAAGGACTTAATTTTGAAGCAACTTAAGTGATTCTGTTATTATTTTATTGAAAATATAATTAGTGATAACTTTAATTTTGAGACAGTTTTGAAATATTTGAAATAATTAAGTTCCCTCGAGAGCTGAATAAAGAAAAAAATACACTAATGTATGGCTCATGATGGAAATTATTCTGTAAAGGGTAAAAATAATAATAGTAACAACAACTCATATTTATACAGAACTTTCAAATTTATTAAGTACTTTTCTCATGTCAACTTTCTGAGACAGGTAAAATAAAACCAAACTAATTTTCAATGTTTACCCAGTCTATGTTCTCATATCACTGAATGAAAAAAAAATTCATTTTTGCATCTGCTCCCTGCTAAAAGGAACTCATGGCATCATATTTTCAAGGTGAGTAGAAAGAATATGTCAATTTTTGCATTCATTCCTTTTTGCTTCACAAGATCAAATCATATAATGAATATGCATATTGACAATGCTTACCAAATTTGTTACAGTGCATTAACTGCTTATTGAGATGCTATGAGCAAATAGTGGGTTTTTTTTAAAAACATTGATTAATAATGTTCAAGTATTTAAATACTCTAATGGATCTGTCTGTACTATCATAAATTGGGATTTCTTTCCAAGATAAAGATGATAATCAATCCATATTTGTCTATATCTTGTGGCTCTTGTCCAAATCTTCCCAAAAGTTCAATCCAAGGGATCTATCCAAGGGGCTTGAGTCGTTCTTTGATTTTCCCAATCTCATAAGGGTACCACTGGCACAATGTAGTTGTCTACCTCTCATCCCTCATTCTTCCCCATCTTCTATCAAACAGTTCTTTGAAGACATTCTTTTCCTTTGGGGTTCCTTATTGGTTATATGTTGTAGTCTGTTTTTCTAATCATGTATTATCCATTGCTCTCTGTGTAATATAAATATTTACTTATTATTTTATAATTATTGCTTTATGTCCAACTGTTTCTCACAGGGGAACACCTTATTGAATTGAAGCAGTAACTGTTCCTTTGAGTAATAAGGAAAAAGAATAAACTCAGACTTACTAAGTAATCAGAAACACATATATTCCTTGTTCATGAACCTCAAATTGATCTACAAATATTGAAGCCACCATGTTCTGGCATCTTGATATTGAACATTGGGTGTGAAGTACAAATGTTCTTAATATCAGAAGCCATGAACTAATGCATATATATGCATATGTGTATACATGACATATATGTATGTACACATATACATATGTGGAAATTAAACATTGAAATACTTTAGTTCATAATTAGTTTTCAAATGAAAAGAAGTGGTCCAGAGCTAACTCCCCTCAAAATCTAACTAGCCATAAATGTTTAGTAGACAACTCATCTAATTTCAGAATGTGTATCTCTACTGGTATTAAAATTCATCATAAGAAATAATTTGATAAAAGAAAGATGAAAAACAAATCCTGTGCTTCTAACATCATATATAGAAAGTTATCAAGAGGGAATTTGAAAACAACTTCAGGATAATAGCATAAATCAGAGGGCTGATAAAATCTCAGAAATCTCATAAGGGGCATTAATAGTCATGTAGTACAATCAACATCCAATAAAACACCCTTTACAATATTCCTAAGAAGTGGACATTCATTCAGTCTTTTCTTGAACATTTCAGAGGATGTGATATTTTCTACTTCCCATGATAACCCATTACATTTTTAGACAGTTCTTCACGTTAAAGGGAATTTTTCCTTGCATAAAATCTAAGTCAACTTCTCTGACACTTTAATCCATTGATTTTCACTCAGTTCTGCCTTTTGGGACCAAGGAAAGAAAAAAATAATCTCTCTCCCATATTACAATCTTTCAAATATTTGAAAACAATATTATAGATGCTAATTTTCTCCAGATTGAACAAATTCAATTCCTTCAGCCAATTTTTTTGTGCCATGGACATAAGATCATTATTTTGATTTACCTTCTTTTAGTTGGTATTCAGCTTATATTTATCAAGTTATATTCATGAATATCATTTTTGAAATGAGGTGACCAAAACTAAAGGCAATATTACAAATGTCATCTAGTTACTCTAATTCTACCTTTGTGTATATCATTACTTTTTAAATGCAATTTGAAGCCACAGTAGATTTTTTCTGTCTGCCAAGTTAGGCTTTTGATTCACATTGAGTTTGTAGTCAACTAAAATCTTCACATTTCTTTTTGATATCAATAATTGCCTAGTCAACATTGCTTCCTTCATCATGGACTTTTTCCCTTCAGATTGTTTCAATATGAGAGTAGAATAAGTATGTTGCTTTCTTTATTCTATTCCTACAGAATCACATCATTCTTTTGGATCCATTTCCTGTTACCTAGTCTTGCTTCCATCTTATATATGTGTCTTTTTCCTATTTAAATTAGTTGATGAGCTCTGAAGCATAGGCTGGTGGAAAGCTCAGACAGAACTATGTATTGATTCCAACAGTCTATAAAAGAGTTTATCAGGTAGAGGCATTAAAGTGACATGTTACTGGAAGTAATTTTATGAGGGACATAATACCCTAAGTTTGTAAAATAGAAATGGCATTTGTATACCTTTCTAAATACCAACAAATTTTGTTATTATCATTGCACTGTCCTCTCAGAAACTTCTCATGATTGTGTTGGATTTGGGCATCAGAGAACTTGAATTTGAAGCTAAGTTCTACTATTTATATAACCCTATAAAAGTCATCATATTTTTCTAGGCCAGCTTCCTCATCTTTAAAGAGATAGTCTTGAGCTACATGATCTCTTATGTCCTTTTCAGTTTCAAATGTATTATTATAATGATGATGCATTGATTCCCATTGATTATAAGTTTAAATTCTGCAAAGACTTCTCTCCCCAGGCCTACATTTCAGAAATATCCTGAAGTTCTGGAGTGTTGGATGCTCTTTGCCTAGGTCCTTCTAGGCTACTGTAGTTATTGCCTATAGACATCTCAATACTATAGATGAGAAAATGGAGATTCAAGACTTAGGGAGTCATCTGCCCAAGGCAATTCAAAGATTGCTATAGAGCTTAAAATAAAATTCATTTCCCCAAGTTTCCAATCCACTGCTTAAACCACTGAAGCACATATGTCAGTGGAGTTTATTTTTCAATAACATTCCCTAATTCTAGCAATCTATTCTAGAGCTTCTATATGATTGCTCTCAGAAAAAGTTGAAAATTTGTAGGTCAAAGTGCATTTCTGATCCAAGTTTTCTTTTTCTTTTCTTGTTCTTTTTAATTGTTGAGATAAAATGAAAAAACTTGGGGATTTTTTTCTCCATTTCTCACTCATGAAATGAGAAGGTTTTTTTTTTTTCATCTTAAAAGTAATGGGATATTTTGACGTGGAGATTATGATACAGAAAACTTGCCTGCCCAGAGCATCTGCTATATTCCTCTTGAGTGAGTGTAAATTTTAATTTGTAAATTGTATCATCCTTTAGATGCACCAAGGAGACCTTACAATCAATATATCAGTCTATAAGAAATTATTCAGCATTTATGGACTGAATATTAGGTAGAGGGCAATATAAGTCACTTCCAGTTAAAAGAAATCTCACTAGTTTTCTGATGATGTCAAAAAAAATTAAATATGAGAGCAACTCTGGATAGATTTTTTTTAATTTTTCAAACAATTCATTTAAAACTAACTTAGAAGGCATCTTGTAATTTGTAATATTCATTTCTTCTACCAAAGTCTTCTTTAAATATTTCACCATGGGGCAGCTAGGTGGCGCAGTGGATAAAGCACCAGCCCTGAAGTCAGGAGGACCTGAGTTCAAATGTGATCTCAGACACTTAACATTCCCTAGCTGTGTGACCCTGGGCAAGTCACTTAACCCCAATTGCCTCAGCAAAAAAAAAAAAAAAAAAAAAAAAAAATTTCACCATGATGTGGAACTGTGAAAGTATGAATTCTCTATGGATTTATACAGTCAAAGATGAAGAATATCCTATCAAGATCACAGACCAAGTAGAGGCACACCAACATACCTTATGTTATTCTTCCAAGCATTAGCTTAACTAAATATGTATTTGTTCCTCATAAAAAGGTAGGCCATTAGGTGATGACTTTTTTTTTAATATTATGGCCTCCATGGTAAAAAAAAAAAAAAAGGTACTAACACTGATTAAATCATATGTTTTTAAAGTAACAAAGTATGATTTTTTAAATCTATAAAAATGGATAACATTTAATATAGACTCAAATTTTGAAATTATAACAGTGAAGCAGGATGGAACATCACCCTATGTAATAAGGGATAGACAAAGTTAAGAGAGACCTTGTTTTAACTAACCTCTTGAACTCATTAATTGTATCTCAGTTTCTTATCAGCAAAATGAAAAGAACAATAACTTTATTACCTACCTATGGTGATCAAAATAATTAAGGTAAGGTACACAAAGTAATTAGTAAATCTTACAATTCCATAATATAAGGTGTTATTATTAATACATTTTAAATCATCACTTTATTAGATTCAAAATGTCTACTGATATATATTAACTTATTGCTTAGAAGAATTGCATCTATCTTGGAAAACGAACTCAACCAGATTGAAAATAACTAGAAAACCTGAAACCTATGAGTTAAGGGATATCTGTCCCCCCAAAATATGAAGACTTTGCCCAGCAAAATGGGTAGATAAGAACAATTTCTTCCAATGTGCATTGAGACAATTGAATCAGGTACTATGAAGTACTTAGAGCTTGGTAAGACCCTGAAAACACTAAGGTCATCCACTGCATCCCAGGCCATAATCAGTCTTCTTGATTTTTCTTGCCACTGGATTTTGATGATTCTGGAAAAGAGAGTAAAGCTGATGACTTTGTGCAACTATGCCTCATTTAAATCAGATTTACCCACTAATGAAGACATCACCTTGGGATGTTATAGGCCCTTTAGTACAACCAGCAAAATGATTGTAATGGGGAAGAAAATAAAAGCTGCATTTTGTGGCATAACATTAGGTCTCTTTTGTAAAGTCAGGAAAAGGAGGAAGCATGTCTTAATTTAATGAGAAGTATATTCATTTTCACTTTACATCCAGTTTTATCCTTCATTCAAACATAAGAGGAACTGGTCAATATGTGACTTTTTCCCTCAGTTTTTTTTTTAACATTTTAAAATTATGAGTTCCTTTTTTTTTTGCATTTAATAGTATTTTTCCCAGTTACACGCATATAGTTTTCAACATTCATTTTTGTAAGATTTTGAGTTCCAAATTGTTATCCTTTCCTTCCCTACCTCCAAGACAACAATCTGATAAAGGTTATACCTGAACAGTCATTTAAATGTATTTCTACATTATTCATCTTATGAAAGAAGAGTCAGAACAAAAGGAGAAAACCTCAAGCAAACAAAACAAACTTTTTTAAAGCCATATAAGGTTGGTACAGTAGTCTGATGGGTAGAGGAAAAACCAAATGGCACTTATTACTGACAAAAGTATACTTTTATATTGTCTACAGTTTTTTAAATGGAATTTCTTTTTCTACTTCCCGTTGCTGGACTTTGTTGGGATTATAAAGAAATACTGATGATTCATGTGGATTTATTTTATATCTTGCAATTCTGCTGAAATTGTTAATAATTCAAGTAATTTTGAGTTGATTTCCTAAGATTTTCTAAATATACCATCATATCATCTACGACGAATGATAGGTTTCTTTCCTCATTGCCTATATTCTAATTCATTTAATTTCTTTTTCTTTTCTTATTGCTATAGAGCTAATATTTTCAGTATAATATTAAGTAAATAAATATTGATATAATATGTAATAAATAAATATTAGGCAAATAAATAGAGATGATAATGGGCATCTTTATTTTATTTCTGATTGTATTGAAAGAGTTCTAGCTTTTGTTACAGTTAATGGTCGCTTATAGATAAATATTTGTTCCAGGAGCCACTTGCTAGCGGCTGCTGGGGATCTAATTTTGACCAGCAGAATAGATTCCTTCATGTGAGAGGATGATAACAATACAAGGAGACTGAGAGACAGTTGCATTCTCTGGCCTCTCTCTTCTCTCTAGTCTCTGATTTATTTCATTCCTAATTAGCAAGCAACATCTGCATCAGTAAAGGCTGATTTGCAACCCCTTCAGTATGTTATGATTCACAACTGTGAATTCACAAGCTGTCAGAAAATCGACCTGCCCCTTCACACTTAGGCATGGCCTTTAACAAATATTTCTTATCATCTTAAGGTAAGCTCCAATTATTCCTATGCTGCCTTGTGTTTGTAATAGGAATGGGTGTTGAATTTTGTTAAAAACTTTTTCTAAATTTATTAAGATAATGTAATTTCTTTTGGTTTTGTTATTGGTATAAACAATTATTCTGATAGTTTCCCTAATATTGGATCAGCCTTGAATTCTTGCCATAAACTTTATCTGGTCATAGTGTATGATCCTTGTGATATATTTCTTTGCTAGTGTTTTTATCTAAAATCTTTGCATTGATATTCACTAGGGAAATTGGTCTTTAATTTTCTTCTTCTGTTTTGGGCATCAGCATCATATTTGTGTGGTAAAAAAAATGGTAGCAAACCTTCTCTGTTTATGTTTTTTCCCAAATAGTTTATATGGTGTTGAGATTGTTCTTTAAATATTTCACAGAATTCTCTTGAATCCATCTGGGGCTGAGAATTTTTTTCCTAGAAAGCTCAGTGGTGGTTCAATTTTTTTTCTAAGATTGATTTATTCAATTTTTTTTATTTCTTTTGTTAATTGGGATAATTTATATTTTTGTAGGTATTTATCCAACTCATTTAGATTGTCAAATTTATTGACAATTGGACAAAATAGCTCCTAACAATTGTTTTGATTTCTGCTTCACTGGTGACAAATTTTTGATATTAGCAATTTAGTATTCTTCTTTCCTTTTTTAAACTGTTAACCAATGTTACGTCTATTTTATTTTTTCCCATAAAACCAGCTTGTACTTTTATTTATAAATTCTATGGTTTTCTTACTTTTTATTTTATTAATCTCTCCTTTGATTTTCAGGATATCCAATTTAGTGCTTAATTAAAGGTTTTTAATTTGTTCTTTTTCTAGTTTTTTTTTTTAACTTGCATGTCCAATTCATTGTTCTTTTCCTCTATTTTATTAATGTAATCAATTTGAAATATAAAATTTCTCCTAATTAACACTCTGGCTACATCCCATAAATTTTAATATGTTGTCTCATTCCTCTTATTTTTAATAAATTATCAATTGTTTCTATGATTTGTTTTTTGACCCACTTGTTTTTTAGATTAGATTATATTTCTAATTAATTTTAATCTCTCTTTCTGTTATCCATTATTAGTAATGGATAATTTTTATTGCATTATGAACTGAAAAGGATGCATCTACTATTTCTGTTTTTCTGCACTTGGCTGTAAGGTTTTTATGTCCTAATACACAGTGTATTTTGGGGTAGAGCCATATACTGCTGAACTTTCTATTCATATTTAATTTTCTCCAGAGATCTGTCATATTTAACTTTTTCAGAATTTTATTCAACTTCTTTACTTTATTCTTGCTTATTTTTTGTTGGATTTAACTAATTCTGAGAGGAGAAAATTAAGGTCCTCTATGAGAATAGTTTTATTATCTATTTCCTTCTATGACTAATTGAACTTATCCTTCAAAAATTTCTACAATATTTGGTGCTTATTTATTTAGCATTGATATGACTTCATTGTCTATAGTACCATTCAACAAAATATAGTTTCCTTCTTTATCTTTTTTGATTAGATTTATTTTTGCTTTTGTTTAATTTTGCTTTAAAGCATAATAGATTCATAATAGCTTCAGCCTTTTATCTTTTTCCTCTGTGTATCTCTCTGCTTCAAATGTATTTCTTGTAAACAACACATTTTAGGATTCTGGTTCTTGATTCATTCTTCTATCTTCTTTTTTAGATTAAGTTCATCCTATTCACATTTATAGTTATGTGTGTGTCCCTCCATGTTATTTTTCATTGTTTAATCTCTTCGTTCCTTTATCCCCCACCTTTTCCTTCTTTTTTTTTTTTGAAGTTTAAAACAATTGTTTTTACATGTAATTGGGGGGAATAATATATATACATATATTATATTTACATACATAAATAATATTTCTTTTGTAGATATAAATATAT
>JAJPUD010000996.1:144060-156594 GCA_023553655.1 Myrmecobius fasciatus | reverse complement strand
CCTCCCCTCCCCCCACCCCTAGAAGATAGGTAATCTAATACATGCTAAATATGTTAAATTAAGTGACAAATCCAATATATGTATACATATCTATACAGTTATCTTACTGCACAAGAAACATCAGATCTAGAAAGAGAGAAAAAAAAACCTAAGAAGGAAAACAAAATGCATGGAAATATTCACAGAAAGCGTTAAAATGCTGTGTTGTGGTTCACACTCAGTTCCCTCAGGCCTCTCTCTTGATGTATATGACTATCTTCATCGCTGAACAATAGGAACTGGTTTGAATCACATCATTGTTGAAGAGAACCATATCTATCAGAATTGATCATGGTATAGTCTTGTTGCTGTCTTCACAAGTATTTTACTTCGGATCACACCTTTCCCAATATACCCTTTGATCAGTTCCTCTTCCTCCTTCTATTAACCCCATCCTTTTTTACTTCTTTATAGGGTAAGATAGATTTCCATATCCAACTAAGCATGTACATTATTCTCTCTTTGGGTTAGTTTTGATGAAAATTAAGTTTTAGGCTTTGTCTGCCATTCCCCCATCTTCCCTTCCATTATAACAGCTCTTTCATGTATCTTTTATGTGGGATAATTTATTCCCATTCAATCTCTCCCCTCCTTTCAATGCAAGTTTCTTTCTTACCCCTGTGAGATGTGAATTAACTCTATCTAAATAATTAATATTATTTCACTCTCTCCATATATACTTCTAATTGCCAAAATAATGAGAAAGTTCTAATGAATTAAAGATATCATCATTTCATGTGAGAATATAAGCAAATAAACCTTGTTAAGTCCCTTATGATATCACTTTCCTGATTATCTCTTTATGCTTCTCCAGAGTCCTACATTTGAAAATGAAATTTTCTATTCAGTTTTGGTATTTTCATCACAAATCCTTGAAAATCCTCTATTTTGTTGAATGACTACCCATTTCTCTGAAGGATTTTATTCACTTTGGCTGATATGTGATTCTTGGTAATAATTGTAGTTCCATTACTCTCCTGAATATCATATTCCAAGCCCTCTGGTTTTTAAATGTAGCAGCTGCTAAATCTTGTGTTATCCTGACTGTGGCTCCACTATACTTGAATTATTTCTTTTTGGATATTTGCAATATTTTCTCCTTGACTTGGGAGTTCCAGACTTGGCTGTAATATTCCTGGGAGTTTTAATTTTAGGATCTCTTTTAGGAAGTGATTCATGGATTCTTTCAATTTCTGTTTTACCTTCTGATAAAATCAGGACAGTTTTCCTTGATAATTTCTTGAAAAATGATAAGGACACCTTTTTTGATCACAATTTTCAGGTAGACTAATAGTTTTAAAATTATTTCTACTGATCTATTTTCTAGGTCAGTTGTTTTTCCAATGAGAAATTTTACATTTTTTTCTATTTTTTTTTCCATTTTTTGGTTTTGCTTTATTGTATCTTAATTTCTCATAAAGTCATTATCTTCCATTTCCTTAATTCTATTTGTTTTTTGTTTCTTTTTTTTTGCTGAGGCAATTGGGGTTAAATGACTAGCTCAGGGTCACACAGCTAGGAGGTATTAAGTGTTTGAGGCCACGTTTGAACTCAGGTCTTCCTGACTTCAGGGCTGGTGTTCTGTCCACTGTGCCACCTAACTGCCCCTCAATTCTATTTGTTAAGGAATTATTTTCCTCACTGAGCTTTTGTACCATCTTTCCCAATTGGCCAACTTGCTTTTTAAAACATTCTTTTCCTCATAGCTTTTTTGCTAATTTCCTTTTGTACCACTCTCAATTCTTTTCCTAATTTTTCTCCTATGTCTCTTACTTGATAATCAAAATCCCTTTTGACTTGTTCCATGGCCTGAGGCCAATTCTT
Source organism: Myrmecobius fasciatus (assembly GCA_023553655.1). Classification (NCBI taxonomy): domain Eukaryota; kingdom Metazoa; phylum Chordata; class Mammalia; order Dasyuromorphia; family Myrmecobiidae; genus Myrmecobius; species Myrmecobius fasciatus. Next base: position 154,731 of record JAJPUD010000996.1, on the reverse strand, counting down.
ATTTTTCTTGAAGTCTTTGGATATAGGAACTTTGACTTTCTTATCATCTATTGAGTGTGTGTATCTTGTTCTTTCTTTTCACCATAATAATTGTCAATAGTCAGAAACTTTTTTTCTGTTATCTGCTCATTTCCCTAGCCTCTTATTCAGCTTTTAACTCTTTGTTAAAGTATAGTTTGGTTTCCAGGGAGGAGGGTGAACTGTCCAAAGTTTCAGGGATTTTGTGCAGCTGTTTTTAGCAATCTCTAGGGACCTGACTACAAGCCCTCTTTCCTACTCTGGAAGTGTTAGGAATGTTCCTGCCCCACTGTAGCTGTATAATCTAGTGTGTTAAAGCAACAGAGTCCTGCTTTGCTGATGCTGGAGCCAGACCTGAGATGGAACTACATATTGGACTCCCACCCTGGTGCCACAGACCCTCCCTAGTGTCCTTCCTAGTGTCCCCTGGTGGAGAGGTCCACAAGCCGCTAGCATTGTTGATTCAGAGGTTCCACCTCAATGATACCACTGCTAGATTGCTATAGAAACAGTTTCTCTTCTGACAGGCCCCAAGAGTGCGGTCTCTCTGTTGATCAGCCCTGGGGGGAGAAGGCACTTTACTACTGGTCAGAAATAGGGTAGAGGCCTGGCTGGTAGTGTGTGCTCGTAAATGGTATCTCTAGATCAATTCTGAGGCATTTTTTCTACTTGTTTGGAGAGGAATTTGAGAGGACTTCCTCATTCTTTGTCTTGGCACTGGAAGTCTAGAGATGTAACTTTTAATGAGCTTTCCAGTATAAATTAAATGTCCACCAACATGAATACTAGTGCTTAAAAGTCAACATAAGAATAAAAGTATAATATATCATCACTGCCTTCAAGGAACTTTGATAGAAAAGGCTAGCATATATGAAATTAAACAATAAAAAATCCAATTCAATAAACACTTATTGTCTTAACTATTGGGAAAACCCTGTATTAAGCAACAGATCTGATTTTTTATTAATGTGGTCAGCAATGAGAAGTCTTTGTAGACTGATCAACAGGGTAATGACAATCAAGAATGCAGTAGGATTTTTTTTAACAAGTTTACATATATTTCTAGGAGGAGTGGAGGTCAGGAAGTGATTGAAAGCAGGGAAGTCAACCAGAAGTTTTTTTCAATAATTTCTGGGTAGAATTAAGGGTTAGACTAAGGTTGTAGAAGTAGAAATGGAGAGGAAGGAAGAATTCATTCAAAGGAAAAATCAATAAGCTGCAGTGATGGTTTAGACAGGTAAAGATGTGGTAAATAGCAAAGACTAAAAGAATTATGTACAGAAATTTTATGAGTATTTTTATGAAACAAATACACTCCATCCCTTGGTTCATTTATATTTTCTTATCCTTATATTCAAGAGCATCTGGTCAATAAAATGGTATCAGAAAATGGCATTTGGATTTCTGAATCATGTCTTAAAATATAGAAATAGCAGATATCTAACTAAGGATGGAGTTTATCTATAAGAACTGAAAGAACCAAACAATCGAAAAGAATGGAAAAATAGAAAGAAAATATAAAATACCACATCAAAGAAATGTCACCAAAACTTAATAGGATGAGACTCCTAAATGGAATATTACTCCAGAAGGTTTTATAAGCTGAATTGAAATTCAGATGAATTGAAAATAAGTTGAATAGGCAAAAGGGGGTGTGAGAGCACAATATGTATATTTAAAATATTTAAATATAAGAAATACTAGAAAATAAATGAACCAGGAGGAAGAAGCAAAGTGGATAGCATTTATATAAAGATCATTAGACCAAAAACAGAAGCAATATTGTCATTAGACTATAATACAGACTACCCGAATAGTTTGATTAGATGATGAATTCAGAAAACACATTAGAAATGTCTGTGCTGCCTGCCAACACTCCCTCTCTCTCTTCCTTTTCTTCTTTCTCTCTCTTTCTCTCTGTCTGTCTGTCTTTCCCAATGTGTATATTTCTTTATCTCTCAGCCCCTCTATCTGTCTCTATCCATTTATCTCTGCTTATCTATGTCCGTTAAAAAAAATCCAAAGCAAAACAGCCAATATTTTTTGACATCCCTTAATGAAAATGTCTCCTTTCAAAAGGCAAAACAAAAATGACAAGAGGAAATTCTATTCTGTGACAAACTTTTATGCAAGAGGAACTGGTTGCAGGGATCAAAATGATGGGAATATTAGACAGAAATGACCACAATTCCATCTTAAATGTTGTAATAGAGAAGAAAGATGAAACTATGGGAGGAAAATCTATCTAATACAAACACTAGATTTGGGAAGAATTTTTCAAAAATTTCAGATGAATGATAGGCAGTTTCTTTGCTTAAGTCTAAAGGGCAGATCAGTTCAGAAAGTATGAGAAGCTTTCAAGAAGGAAAATTTGAAAACAGAAAGAGAAACTATTCTAATGAAGAGGAAAATAGAAGTGATTTGAAGAAAATAATGCAGATGCACAAAGAACTCACCAATTTACTAAAACCTGAATTTAATTTTTACTTTTATTTATATCCTTTTGTTTTATTTCTAACTATTCCTATTCTCTACCTAACATTTTTTGTAACAATGAATAAAGAGGGGAAAGAAGAAAAAAAGCAGTTCATCATTACTAACCAATACTTCAACCATGGCTGCCAGCATATGCAATGTTATTCACCCATATTCCCTACTTCTAAAAAAAAAAAAATGAGACACATTTTCTCTTCTCTTCTTCAGAGCCAAACTTGATCATTATAATTATAGAGAATTTCATATCATTTTATGTTGTTCTCATTTACATTGTTTTAATCATTGCCCAACTGACATTTTTAAAATAAGTATGAGAGATGGAAGAAGTCAGGGCATAGAAGATGAATACAAAAGTATGAGACTGTTCAGTCTGAATAATGTCAGGAGTGCTAAAGTTCAGAATGGCATGAGGCTTGTAAGGAAAGCTAAGAAAAATAATAACTAAGAATTTTGTTATTGTGTTTTTACTTTCTTAATATATATTGAGAGGAAAAGGAGGATCCAAAAAGAGAGAACACCACAGTCATGAATAGATAAAAGGAAGATAATAACTAATAATGCTTAACTTTTATTTTGCTTTTGTTTTCTTATCCAAGAATTATGTTTGAAATGGAAAAGGTTGTACAAAAATGGCCCAGGAGGAATTGATATCAAAGGTAAATAAGAAAGGAGATAGTAAGAGAATACCTAGATACTTTTGGTGGGTTCAAATTACATGACCTAGATTCACTCTATCCTAGAGAAATGAAAGTACAGGCAGATGTGATTGCTAAACAATTGTCAGTGAAAAGACAGGAGAGATTGGGATACCTTAGAAATGGAACAAGGCAAAGATGGTTCTAATTTTCAAGAAAGTGAAGAATCTGTCAAATACAAGCCATTGAAATTGGTTTCCATTTTGGGAGGAAATTTTTAAAACATATCATTAAATAAGTGGAAAAATAGAAGAAGAATTGATGACAAAGAAATAATATAGCTCTATCAAGAACAGGTCATGCCAGCTAAGAAATAGAGTAGTCAATTGGTGGAATAGGATAGTATCACAGGACAAAGTAGGCAGTAACTATAGCAATCTAGTGTTTGATAAACCCAAATTCCTCAGCTTTTGGGATATGAACTCACTATTTGACCAAAAAATTGCTGGGAAATTGGAAACTAATATGGAATAAATTAGGGCTTGACCCACACCTAACACCATATACAAAGATAAAAATCTAAATGGGTTCATGATTTAGACATAAAGAGTGATATAGCCCTGAAGTCAGGAGTACCTGAGTTCAAATCTGGTCTCAGACACTTAACATTCTCTAGCTATGTAACCCTGGGCAAGTCACTTAACTCCAATCGCCTCAGCAAAAAGCAAAAAAAAAAAAAAAAAAAAGAAAAAATAGAAAAAAGATATTATAAGCAAATTAGAGGAACAGAGGATAGTTTAACTCTCAGACCTGTGGAGAAGGAAGGAATTTGTGTCTAAAGAAGAACTGGAACTCTTAATTGAACACCAGATAAATAATTTTGATTATATTAAGTTAAAAAGTTTTTGTACAAACAAAATTAATGCAGACAAGATTAGGAGAGAAGCAATAAATTGGGAAATCATCTTTACATTTAAGGGTTCTTATAAAGGCCTCATTACTAAAATATATAGAGAATTGACTCATTTTATAAGAATTCAAGCCACTCTCCAATCAATAAATGGTCAAAGGATATGAACAGACAATTTTCAGATGATGAAATTAAAACTATTTCTAGTCATATGAAAAAGTGCTCCAAATCACTATTGATCAGAGAAATGCAAATTAAGACAACTCTGAGATACCACTACACACCTGTCAGATTGGCTAAAATGACAGGAAAAGATAATGACAAATGTTGGAGGGCATGTGGGAAAACTGGGACACAGATACATTGTTGGTGAAACTGTGAATGGATCCAACCATTCTGGAGAGCAATTTGGAACTATGTTCAAAAAGTTATCAAACTGTGCATACCCTTTGACACAGCAGTATTTCTATTGAGCCTATATCCCAAAGAGATCTTAAAGGAGAGAAAGGGTCCTACATGTGCAAAAATGTTTGTGGCAGCCCTTTTTGTAGTGGCTAGAACCTGGAAACTGAATGGATGCCAATCAATTGGAGAATGGCTGAATAAACTATGGTATATGAATGTCATCAAATATTATTGTTCTGTAAGAAATAATCAGGGGGCAGCTAGGTGGCGCAGTGGTTAGAGCACCAGCCCTGAAGTCAGGAGGACCTGAGTTCAAATCTGGTCTCAGACACTTCCTAGCTGTGTGACCCTGAGCAAGTCACTTAACCCCAATTGCCTCAGCAAAAAGAAAAAAAAGAAAAAAGAAAAAAATAATCAGCAGGATGATTTCATAGAGCCCTGGAGAGACTTGCATGAACTGATGCTGAGTGAAATGAGCAGAACCAAGAGATCATTGTACACGGCAACAACAAGACTATATGATGATCAATTCTGATGTACATGGTTCTCTTCAACAATGAGATGTTGGATATATACAAAGACATTATTCTTATCAAACTGTAGATTAAAGAAAGCTACTGGAACAGTTAACAATTACTGACAAAGTCAGAATCCAAAACAATTGTGACCCACTACAGCATTGGGCCAAATCTGTTAAGATGGATTTAATTTAATTAAATACTTACATTAAAATAAATAAATCTCACATATATAAGATGAGAGAAATGTAGTATATACATCCCAAGAAATAAGTTTTTTTTCTGAAGCAAAAATAATTTGGAGTTTGCAATGGACTGAAAATTCAATATCAGATAATAATGTGTTATGGTAGACAAAAAATTTCTGTGTCATTAAAGAGATGTATTAAAATAGGCCTAGTTTATAGAAGGAAGCTAGGTACAGTAGTAGATAAAATGCCAGGCTTATAGTCAGTAAGATTCATATTCTTGTGTTCAAATATGACCTCAGATGCTTACTAGCTGTGTGACCACGAACAAGTTATTTGCTCCTATTTGCCTCAGTTTTCTGGGCTGGAAAAGGAAATGGCAAACCACTCTGCCAAGAAAACCTAGAATGGCATCACAAAATACAACTGAGAAATGACTGAAGTTAATAGGAAAAAAAATGGTAACCCTGTATCCTATCCTAGTTAGACCACATCTGGAGTACTATATATAATTAAGAGCACCACAATTTATAAGATATTAGTAAGCTGAAGAGCATCCAGAGAACAACTCAGATTGTTAGAGAACAACTAACCTTGAGCTCATGCCTTATGAGGACTAACAGAAGAAACTAAGGATATGATGTGAAGGAACAGGAGAAGAGAAGATGCATATCATAACCTTCAAAACATGAAGGACTATCTCTCATTTAAAAGACAGATTAGATTTATTCTGAGCAATTGCTGGAAATTGGAAATAGTCACATTTACATATGATTGAAATAAAACTGTAAAGAGCAGTTACCTAAAATGCAAATGAGCTACATCTGAAGGGTAATGATTTCTCCATCATTGGAAATCTTCAAGAAAAGGCTGGATGACCACTTGCCATTATAATATGTTACAGTGGGATTTTCCTTTAAGATTATAAGTTGGTGTTGATGAACTCTAAGCTCCTTTCCAGTTCTGAAATTCACTGATTCTGATTCATAACCTGCAAGAAACAATGTCATAACCCAAAGAGATTTGATTAGTCATCTATATATGCTATCCAGGGCCTTCTCAAAAAGGGGACTCTAATCCCTGAGCTTCCTTTAAGCTGAAAATGGTTCCACAAAGTTATGAAGGAAATCACATACCTCTGCTACTCTTTGATACTTATATTTCTCTTTGAATCAGACCTTCAGAGAGAGATGATTAACTTGTTGATAGGCAAAGTAATATAGTAGAAAGAGTCCTAAGTATGGAATCTGGAGATCTAGCTCTTTCACTTACCATATGACTTTGGAAAGGTCCTATTATCTCTGATCCTCAATATCTTTACCTTTAAAATGAAATTGAGTTATACCACTTACCTCACAAAATTGCTGTGAAGATCAAAAGAGTACATAAAGCATTTTGAAAACTTTAAAACACCATAACAAAGCAAGCTATTAATGTCTACCTAATTTTAAAACCTCATTTTTCTCATCTACTATGGAACTATAATTTGCATATGCCTCATTTTTAAGTGCAAGACCTATTAACTATAAAATATACTTTTTAATAGAGTCATAGGTTATTGTAGCTTGTACCTATGTAATATCATGTGCTATAAAGACAGAGCAAGTACTTAAAATACAGTAGGACTTCATTACTTCAAATTTCCTTTATTTAGAATGTATATGGTCATGTTGGGAGGACCTGAGCTAAAACAGAAACTCTCCTCAACCTACAATGAATCTCTTCCATCAAAATAGCGAATTCATTTCCTTGTTTTATGCCTAGACTTATGTTGTTGAACAGGGCTATTTGTTTCTTCCAAGAAATCTTGAATAATTTATATACACACATGAGATTATTAGATATAAATATGAATAGAAGAAACCTTCTCATAAAAGAGTATGTAACATTATTTTATTCTAATAAGTGAAATATTTTATTTAAAAAACACATGCACACAATAAGATCTTATATTTGCTATACTTTTGAGGCACTTATGAAATGATAAAAATGCTGTCCATTATTGAAAATCATCTGTGAAAGCCCGCTTGTTCCTTACTAATACCTTTATGAAACATTCAGTCAAATTGAATATAGATGGTCCATAAAAGATTTTGTAGAGTTGGGAGAGAGCAGCCATATAAGTTAATAATCAGTGATTCACCTTTGGTCACCTTTTTTGGCATCAATAAAGTCTGTTATTTATTTCCATATCTTCTGTGTCTTTCATTTATTTTCTTATGCTATATAAATCAAACCATCAATACTAATATAATTGTTTCATTTCTAGTACATATCCTATTTATAAACATTTGATACAATTTGACTGCTTTTTTGGCCTTTGTCCTCTTTTTTAGTGTCAATTCTATATAAGCAATTCATGGGATGTGATGTTAGGCTCCAAAAATGGTAGTTCTAATCTTCTTTAAAAAGAGAATAGTTTATTGTATTAATTTTTCAAGTATTTTCCACTTGCATTCTGTTTATAGCACCTTTAACTGTCAATCTTTAATCTCCTTAATAAAACTCTTAGTAGGATAACTTCAAACTGGTACTACTATCCACTATGCTTTCTCTGCTTTCTAAAGTGATGATTTATAATTCCATTCTTTATAATGTTACAAATAAGTTTATATTCTAGCCATGTATTATCTTTGGCAGCTACCTTTTTTATGTGTCAAGTAAATCAAATGCATCATGATAAAGACACTTTCTGAGTTCTTTTGGTGTTCTTATTGTACTAATTAATTTTTGTTGCTTCACCTTCTTGGTAAAATTATTATGGAGTCAATATTATTTCTGTTGTTCATTTCTCAGTTTCAATTTTCATGAGTCTGTTTAAAGAATTCAGGCACTTTTTTCTATTAAAAACACTAGGGAGTATAAGAATAAATGGGCTTTTCCTTAAAATGATCAGTAGCATCTATTTAAAACCATCAGCAAGCATCATATGTAATGGAGACAAACTAAAACTATTCCCAATAAGATCAGGAGTGAAACAAGGCTGCCCACTGTCGCCATTACTATTTAATATTGTATTAGAAATGTTAGCTTTGGCAATAAAAGAAGAAAAAGAGATAAAAGGAATTAGAGTAGGTAATGAAGAAACCAAATTATCACTCTTTGCAGATGACATGATGGTATACTTAGAGAACCCTAGAGACTCAACTAAAAAATTACTAGAAACAATTCACAACTTTAGCAAAGTTGCAGGATTCAAAATCAATCCATATAAATCATCAGCATTTTTATATATTACCAATAAAGTTCAGCAGCAAGAGACACAAAAAGAAATTCCATTCCAAATAACAGATGATAGGATAAAATATTTGGGAATCTATCTGCCAAGGAAAAGTCAGAAACTATACAAACTAAACTATAAAACATTTTCCACAATAAAATCAGACCTAATCAATTGGAAAAACATTAAGTGCTCATGGGTAGGCAGAGCGAATATAATAAAAATGACAATACTACCCAAACTAATCTACTGATTTAGTGCCATACCAATCAAACTCCCAAGAAATTATTTTATAGATCTAGAAAAAATAGTAGCAAAGTTCATTTGGAAGAACAAAAGGTCAAGGATTTCAAGGGGATTAATGAAAAAAAAAAAGGCAGATGAAGGTGGCCTTGCTGTACCAGATCTAAAACCATATTATAAAGCAGCGGTCATCAAAACCGTTTGGTATTGGCTAAGAAATAGAGCAGTCGATCAGTGGCATAGGATAGGATATCAGGACAATCTAGGCAATAACTTTAACAATTTAGTGTTTGATAAACCCAAAGACCCCAGCTTTTGGGATAAGTACTCACTATTCGGCAAAAACTGCTGGGAAAATTGCAAACTAGTGTGGAAGAAATTAGGGCTCGACCCACACCTAACACCACATACTAAGATAAGATCTAAATGGGTTCATGATCTAGATATAAAGAGTGATATTGTAAGCAAATTAGAGGAACATAGTATAGTTTACCTCTCAGACCTATGGAGATGGAATAAATTTATGTCTAAAGAAGATCTGGAACTCTTAATTGAACACCAGATAGATAATTTTGATTATATTAAGTTAAAAAGTTTCTGTACAAATAAAACTAATGCAGACAAGTTTAGGAGGGAAGCATCAAATTAGGAAATCATCTTTACATTTAATGGTTCTGATAAAGGCCTCATTTCTAAAATATATAGAGAATTGTCTCATATATATAAGAATTCAAGCCATTCTTCAATAGATAAGTGGTCAAGGGATATGAACAGACAATTTTCAGATGATGAAATTAAAACCATCTCTAATCATATGAAAAGTTGCTCCAAATCACTATTGATCAGAGAAATGCAAATTAAGACAACTCTGAGGTACCACAACACACCTGTCAGATTGGCTAAAATGACAGGAAAAGATAACAATGAATGCTGGAGGGGATGTGGGAAAGCTGGGACACTAATACATTGTTGGTGGAACTGTGAACGGATCCAACCATTCTGGAGAGCAATTTGCAGCTATGTTCAAAAAGTTATCAAACTGTGCATACCCTTTGACCCAGCAGTGTTTCTACTGGGCCTATATCCCAAAGAGATCTTAGAGGAGGGAAAGGGACCCACATGTGCAAGAATGTTTGTGGCAGCCCTTTTTGTAGTGGCTAGAAACTGGAAACTGAAGGGATGCCCATCAATTGGAGAGTGGCTGAATAAATTATGGTATATGAATGTTATGGAATATTATTGCTCTGTAAGAAACAACCAGCAGGACGATTTCAGAGAGGCCTGGAGAGACTTGCATGAACTGATGCTGAGTGAAACGAGCAGAACCAGGAGATCATTATACATAGCAACAATAATATTGCATGATGATCAATTCTGATGCACATGGCTCTCTGCAACAAAGAATTGTCTCAAACCAGTTCCAGGCGTTCACTGAAGAAGACCATATACACTCAGAGAGAGGGATGTGAAATGTGGACCACAACATAACATTTTCATGATCTCTATTGATATTTGCTTGCACTGTGTTTCCTTTCTCTGATTTTCTTTTTTTTCTTGTAGATAGGATTTTTCTTGAACAACTTGTCAAGTATTTCAACATTATTAACATGTAGTGGACTTCCTGCCATCTAGGGGAGGGGAGGGGACTGGGGGTAAAATTTGTAATGGAAAGCTTTGTACAGATCAATGCTTATAGTATCACTCTTTATATCTAGATCATGAACCCATTTAGATCTTATCTTGGTATGTGGTGTTAGATGTGGGTCGAGCCCTAATTTCTTCCACACTAGTTTCCAATTTTCCCAGCAGTTTTTGTCAAATAGTGAGTACTTATCCCAGAAGCCGGGGTCTTTGGGTTTATCAAAGACTAAATTGCTATAGTTATTGCCTAGATTGTCTTGTGATTCAAGACAACCTATTCCACTGATCAACTACTCTATTTCTTAGCCAGTACCAAATGGTTTGGTGACTGCTGCTTTGTAATATAGTTTTAGATCTGGTACAGCAAGTCCACCATCATCAGCCTTTTTTTTTTTTT
>JAJPUD010000996.1:117926-139885 GCA_023553655.1 Myrmecobius fasciatus | reverse complement strand
GTGTGTGTGTGTACACATAATTTAAAACTAAATTTTTATATATTTTACATATGATTTAGAACTGATACTTTTTGCTTAAAAATTCATTTCTTTGAGTTTTTACATTATATTTATTTCCAAAGAGATTTTTCTCTATTATTCTTTCCTGGAAAGCTATCTCTTATAACAAGCAAACAAAAAAAAAACTTTTTAAAGAGGAAAAACATTAATTAATACATGAATCAAGTCTGACAGCACATGTGATATTCTATATTTAGAGTCCTTCACTTTTGCAGAAAAAGGAAGAAAATTCATTTTCTTATCTTTACTTGGAGCCCAAGTTTGGCCATTATAATTATGCAATGTTCAGAATTTTGGGGTTCTTTGGGGACATGTTGTTGCTCTTTTTATAAGTTCATATTTAGTTTCCCATGCTTCTCTGTATTCCTGATATCCATTTGTTTCTTATGGCACAATCATATTCCACCACATTATTCTACCACAATTTTATTCAACCATTCTGAAAATTATGGGCATCAATTTTGTTTCTTGTGTGTTGGTCTGGGAGAAAAATTCTATTATTTAAAATATTGTTTTGATTTTATATGTAAACTTTCTATCTGACTTTCTTGACTAGCAAGTAGAAGCTGTGGTCAAAGAATATGGACATTTTAGTCACTTTCATAGTATAATTTCCAATTGCTTTCAAGAATGATCAAACAAATCCATTGGTCTGCCAACAGAGAGTTGCTTTGCTTGTTTTTTAGCAATCCTTTCACTGACTTCCTGTCATTTAATATCTTTTCTAATATATAAGATGTGAGCTAAAACCTTAATTTCCTCATTTTACAGACAAAGAAATTGAGGTTCAGGAAGCTGAAATGACTTGTTAACATCACATGAGTACTAAATGACAGAACCTGGATTTCAAGTTATGTCTTCTGATTCCAAATCTAGTTTTCTTTCTACCACAAACTTGGCCTTGTTAGAGAGAAGAGGTTTCATAGCAGAGTATTTTGAAAGATAAGGAGAAGGAGATGAAGTACATCAGGATCAGAAAGGCATTTTTGAATGAATTAAATTATGAAAAAAATTATGTAAGCAAAGATAAATGTGGGAAGAATAAGCATGTTCAGAGTAGCAAGTAGACTTGTTTGAGTAGGGATCATAATTAGAGCTAGAAAGTCTATTGGGGATGATCTTCACCTCTCTTGTTTTACAAATGAGGAAATTGTAAGTCATAAAGTTTAAGTGCTTTATTAGAAATGTGTGGCAGAGCCCAGAACATATGACTTCAAACTTGATGTTTTATGCACTATACCATGATGAAGCAGGAAGTAGTGAAAAATAAAGTCTTTCAAAATATTTTTTTAAAATTGTTAAACTTCTATGTTCAGAATACTTTACCCTATTTCAGGAAATCAAAAGTTTAACTAAGAAATGGGTTCTATCCTCCTAGAGCATACAATATAGTCATAAATAATGAAGGGTCTTGAATGCCATATTAAAAAACATGTCAATTTGAGAAAAAAAGCTAACAGATCGTTTTTATTTTTCAATATTATGTTCTTTTTGGTTCTGAATTTTCTCCTGCCTCCCCCCTCGACACCTTTAAAAAGGCAAAAAATACACAACTATGTATAGTCATGGGGGGGGTGATCTCATATTAGCAGAAAGAGGAAAAGAAAGAAAAGGAGAGAAAAGGAGAGGCGAGGGGAAAGGAGGGGAAGGGAAGGAAAAGGGAAAAGGGGGATGAAAATGTTGTAATCTTTAGAATTGTGACTATTCCTTGTGTTCCCTTTCCTACTTTGAAATATATTAAAAATCAAAATTTTAATCTCTTCAAAAGAATAGTTTTTTCTAACAGTTTATCAGATACTTTTCTCCACATTATCTTCTTAAGTATTACTTACATTTTATATTGTATTTCAGGTGTTAGAGAAAGCATTCCATACTTTTAGGATCTAATAAGCTAATTGGGGAGATGGGAATAAACATGTGAAATGATAAGGTCTCAATTCACATGAGGGAAAAAATGCTTCATAGAAAGATCTTGAGACCTGAAGTGAGGAGACTTAGATTCAAATCCAAACATCTTTGTGAGTTTAGAAATTTTGAATTCACAACCTAGACTATCATTTTCTTCATCTGTAAAATGGGAATTAGACGAGGATTTCTACAGTCCCTTCCAACATTAAATCTCATAGATCCTAGGAATACAGTCAGAAGAAGCTTAAAATGACTCTCTAAACACTTTAAAAAGAAAATAGGAAACTGAATGATTCAGGAGTACAAAAAATATTTTTATCTCTCTCAGCTAAAATTCCTAAATTTGAAAGGGAAAGTATTGTGTTATCAGCAGTCTGGCTTTCTGACTCCCACATTGTTCCAATCCCTAGAAGGGAAGATAAAACTATCTGACTCCTACAAATAAACACTGTCCTCTTTAAGGTTGTCAAACCAATGTGTAGCTTACATTATTAATCTTGCTATTGGCCAGGAAATGGGTCTTACCTTTGTTTCTTATAACCTAGGCTCTTCCTTTTAACCCATTACCTAAGTCCTTGCCTTACTTATTCCAAGACTGGAATCCTACTTTGCTTATCCAGTTTTCCAGTGGACTAGATGCCTTCCTCTGAACCTCAGGCCTTTTGCCATGCTCACTTTTTACCTGTTTCCAGGTAGATAAAATTTCTGTAATATGATACAATCAACAAACATTTATTAAGCACCTAAAATATGCCAAGCACTATACTAAGCAATAATACTTACTGCTTTTTGCCTAACCCTTCCTACCTCATATTGCCAGTCTTTCCCAATAACTTATTCATCTAAACATATCACTGAATTGCCCAATTTCCAAGCATTGTTCAAAGCTATTACATTGCAAAGCAAACCCTAGTTAATTCAAAATTCTGATATCCTAAACATCCTGGTCCCTCATTAGAGCTTTCAATAACTCAGTCAAATTTTCTAAAATTCGGCAGAAAGAAAGATACATTAGACAAAGGTTGACAATTAAAACTGTTCCTATTACAGGAAAAAGATTTTTTTTTTGCCCCTATCACCTTTTGTTACTCACTCCAGTGCCTCTTAAATTCATGCACCAAAGTACATGCAAGGATCATATGCTAAATATATTCCATTCTTTGAAAGCCATATCCTGACATCTAGAACCAATATACCCTTCCTAGATCTGAAAGAATCTAGCAGTTATGGCAGCACTACTTAAAGAATAATAGTTTTCCACTTCTGGTTGACCTGCTCAGTCTCTAAGTATACATTCATTAATACCCTTACTGATCAGAGTACTTCTCATCAAATCCCCAGCCTGTGAATGAGTAAGAAGTCATAGCAATACTTTCATTATCCTAAGTCCCTCAGTTTCATTTCTACCTTGTATAGCTTATCAATTGTTAGAGGAATGGTACTACATTTACAGGAACTAATAAGCAAGTTGGGAATATAGGGCATATGTGTGTGAAATGGTCAAATAAGTCCCTAAATGAAACATTGCTGGAATCATACTAGATCCACCAATCAATTATAATGAACTCAAGTCTATTCTTCTCTCAAAGAAATAGATGATCAGATACTCTATAAGTAGAGCTTCATAAATCAGTTAGCCAACTACTTTAAATGAATCCATATTTCCATCCTCAGGTTAATTATGTCTTATGAGAGGCTGAATGGCTATGTATCCAGGATATTGAAGAAAGAAATACTACCATTAGGTGTGAAGTTAGATTAAGACAATTTCTGACTCAAATTCTATAATTACATCTATAATGATAACAATATGTACTAAAGGATTTCAGAAAAGAGAGAAATTATTATAGGTTTTAATAGACTAGAAATACTTCAAAAAGAAGACAGACAATATCTAAACTTTGAAATATAAATAAAACTTGGCTAATGGGAGGAAAAGGCCCTAATGTGGGTAAATACATTAGCAAAAATTTGGCACTAGAAGTACAATTAATATTCTGAGGGACAGTGAAGAAATTAGAGCATCAGGAGCAGAGTATACTGCAAAGAATTAGTGGGAGTTAAGAGGTAGATATAACCTTAACTAAAGATTATAAACATAATCTTTAGATAGAGAACAGATCCAGATTGTGAATGGGCCTGAATACCAGGAAGAAGATATTGGATTATGTAATAAAAAATGAGGAGCTGTAATAGTTTCTTTAATAGAGGATCAATATGATAGAAACACAATTTTAGAACTTTTACCCCAATAGTAATATACAGGATAGGGCAATTAGATGGAATCAGGAAGCCTCATCTTCATGAGTTCAATGTAGCTTCAGACACTTACTAGCTGTTTGACCCTGAGCAAGTTATGTAATCCTGTTTGTCTCTGTTTCCTATCTACAGAAATAAGCTAGAGAAACCACTTCACAATTTTTGCCAGTAATGGGGTCATGAAGAGTCAGACATGACTGAAAATGATTGAACAACAGTGTACAGGATGGATTACACTGAGGAGAGATAAGACAAGAAGAAGAGTAAGGAGGCTATGTAGTAACCAAGATATAAGTTGATAAAGGCCTGGCTGAGAAAATGGAGGCAAGAAGATAACATTCAAGATATGGAGAATATTTCAGAGGAATAAACTACAAGTTTTGATGATTAATTGACCACAATAAATAGAAAAGAGCCAAAAATAGTAATGTTTGGCAAAAATCAAGCTGTCTTCATCTTCAGAGGACAGTGAAGTTAAAAAAAAAAAAAAAAACCTCTGTACTCCAAAGAGCAGTGTTAAATGGTACCTGCTCAGAAAGAATTTACAGAAGAATCCAAAAAAGACTTCAAAAAGCAAGTGAGAAAGACTGAGGAAAAACTAAAAAGAAAAAAGAACTATTCAAGAAAAACAAAATAATGGGGGTGGGGGGAAGTTAACCAACTAGAAAAGGAGATATAGAGTCTTAAAGAAGAAAATAACTCTGGGAAAATTGGAATTGGACAAAGGAAAGTCAATGAAGCTATAAGATACCAAAATATAACAAAACAAAATATAAAGAATGAAAAAATAAAGGAGAATGTGAAATGCAAGAAAAAAACAGATCTGTAGAACAGATTAAGAAGAGAAAATATAAGAATAATTGAACTACCTGAAAGCTGTGACCAAACGAAGAACCTTGTCACAATAATTCAAGAAATAATAAAAAAATTGACCTGGAGTGAAAGAACATGAAGTTAAAAATAGAAATAGAAAAAAATGCACTGATCATCAACTCAAAAAGATCCTACATGGAAAATACATAAGAACATTATTGGTAAATTTTAAAAAGCCCAAATCAAAGAGAAAATTTTACAATAAACAACACAACAATAACAAAAAAATTTAAATATGCTGGAGTTACAATTAAAATTATTAAGACTTGACGAGAACAAATTGTTTATGTGTTTTACATGGAAATATATGCCATATGTTTAAGGTTGACACCAATAATTGGGTAGTACCAAAGACTGAGGCAAAATTAAGTATGATCTGACTATAAAAAGCAAAACTATCTCAGAAAAGGTAAAAATAGTAATTATGCTATATAGGTGCAGAGGGAGAACTGACATAAAGGCATTAGAGGGGGAAAGGTATAGTTCTGAAAACCTACTCACATCAGGAATGGATTAAATAAAAAACAGTACATACATGTACATACACATACATACACAGTATATAAACATACACATCAGGAATGGATAAATAGGGAACAATATGTATATGTATTATACACACACACACACACGCACATACACACACATCCCATAAAGAGTACAGCACCCTCCAAAATCTATAAAGAAATAAAGGGAGAGAGAATAGGATAAGGTGAGGTATAGAAGAAGGTATAGATTAATGGGAATGGGATAAGATCTTTAGATTAATGGGAATGGGATAAAGAGGGAAGAAAAAAGGTGTCAGAAGAAGATAAGAGAGTGGAGGAATGTTAAGTAATAGCGAGGCAAGTTGAGGAGTAGAATTAAAGTAGAAAAGTTACAAATACTATAACAAGGATAAAAGAGTAGAATTCCTTAGGGGGGAAAAAAGTCAGCTAGCAAACATTAATGTCATAAATTCAAACTTAAAGATTCAATCAAGAGAGAAATCTACCTTATATGTCAGCCATGTTAATATTTTTAGATACACTTCAATATATGCATAAATGCTTATATATGTTTGTGTGTGCACATAGATGTATATATTGTGTATATAGATATATTTGGGTTGTGTAGATGTGTTTGAGTGAATATATACCCATGTTTTAACTGTAGCCTGCTTGGAAGGTGGTGAAGGGGATGTAAAAGTGAGAAAAAGAATAAAGTAAAAAGTGCACAGCAGAGAACAGAAAAGATGGATGATAAAAATATAATCTCTTCTATTATTCTATGTGCTTTCTTGAAATGGAAATTTATTGTTACATATTTTGAGTCCTCCCTGATGTTTTGCTGAGAAAAAGACAATGTTTTGGTTTGTTGTTTGCTTGTTTTTTTTTTTTAATTTTGGCTTTTCTGTTTTGCATTTTTCTACTTTTTCTTATTTTGTATTTAGTTTCAAATGTATTTTTTAAATTAGGCTGTCAATTCTCCATGAAATCCCATTCCAATGAATCATGATATGAGGTGACCTTGGGCTCTTGAAGGCTACATAAATGCATTAATATTGTAAAATCTCTGGCAGTTTATACAATGCTGGGATAAACTTTCAGTACAATCCTGGCCACAAACTATGTACTTTCCAAGGACATGCCTAGCTAAGCATAGAAAAGCTTATCACCAGTTGATTGGCTATTTTGTGAACAATTCTTTGGACATGGCAACACAGGAAATGGAAATACAAATTGACATTCAGTTCTGCATGATCCCTTTCCACTTCCATGGTGATGCTGATAGAGTAGTGAGAAAAAAAAAAATTATACAGAGAATACTAAGAATACCAGTTTTCAGACACTCTATAATCACCAACTTGACAAGTTCCTACCATGTATATCAAAATTATATAAGATCCTCTAAAAGATACAATACATATAACCTTATTCAACAAACTTCTGATTATTGTGACCCAGGCATGACATGTTCCCCAAATCTTTGCTTTCTGAATTGATTCATTCACAAACTGGAACTTATGATGACAACTCAAGGTTTTTCTGAGAAGGCTATTTGACATGATGATGACTCACTACTCTCTTCTTTAGGATCTAGAGAATGATTCTGATGTTTATGTGAAATAAGAAAGAGAATGCTCCTACTTCTTGCTCCTAATTTATATTCCTTACAAATACTCATTTCCTGAGTCCCACTAATATACTTCTCATTTATACAAAATTAGCACAACACCATTAAGGTTTTTTGCTTTGGGTTTTTTTTTTTTTGTTTGTGTGTTTGTTTTTTTGTTTATTTTGCTGAGGCAATTGGGGTTAAGTGACTTGCCCAGGGTCACACAGCTAGGAAGTGTCTGAGACCAGATTTGAACTCAGATCCTCCTGACTTCAGGGCTGGTGGTCTATCCACTGTGCCAGATACTTGACCCACACCATTAAGTTTTAAACAAAAAATTACTAAACACTAAGGCAAAAGTAAGAGTGGTATTTTTATTCAATATAAGGCCAAAGCTTGAATAACAAATATCACAATTATTCAATAAAAGATAAGAAAAGATCATAAACCTGGGTCACACTCTAACTCCAACATATACAGTATCCACTAGAGAGAGTTGACACAGACTCATAGAAAGCCAGCAGGAAGGCTTATGGGTAGAAAAAACCATGATTCCAGAGTAATTCACAACTCTGGATTAAGATCTTAATTTCTCTTCTCTTCAGAAATAAACTGCCTCATGAAACCTCTCCTCTGCTACCTGCTCCACTTTCTAGGAGCAACCATCTCAAAATAATTATCCCATAAATATCTTAAGTATAGCACATGCAAAAATGAATCTTGACTGGAGAGCCAAGATGGTAGAAAGTAGTAAATCATTATAACTTTCCCATTTCACTCCTAAACAACCATAAAATAGCACCCCAAAACAAATCCTTGTAAAGCAGAATCAGCAAAAAGATGGGGCAAAACAATCTTTTAGCCCAAGAAACTTGGAAGATAAGCAAGAAAGGTCTGTCTCATTTGGGTAAAAGTGGAAAGCAGTCCAGGATAGGAAGTGTCAAAACAAGTCAGCAGCAAGTCTCACCTTAGCAAATCATTGGGAGATCCTAAACCTTCTTTGTCTTCTGTCTCTGGCTTCTTCTTTAATCATCTTCTATCTCTTCTTACAGCCTCTACTCCTGCTGATTCTTTAAAAGTTTCTAATACTTCAAATTAGAGTCTACTGGTGGTCAATGACTCATTTTTATCTTCTGAGGTAAAACTCAAGAAATTCAATATTCTATCAGTCATGAACCCAACAGTTCTTATATAATCTCTATATTATCCCCAATCCTTGTAATTTATACTTTTTTTAATTATATAAATATAAATCCACTGTCAGAAAGGAGAATCAACATGCAGTTGAAGATGAAGAATCTCAATAGAGAGAGAAGTCCTGTTAATGCTTCTACTTATAGACAGCATTGATTGAGACAAGTTGCTAAACCCTGCAGAGCCTAGTATTTAATATTAATAATTACTCAAAAGAGCATGCCCACAAGAAATTAAGTAAATTAAGAATATCTATTGTGCAGACCATGCTATACCATTGGATAGATGACTAACAAAGCTTGCCTATCTGTATAACTTTCTTGGACATATCCTACAGATGAACAGTGAAATTAACCCAGAATTGAACAGGAGGAAGAAATACTGAAAAGTTCTTTTAATTACTTCAAGCTTTTCCGTGAAACAAAGGTTCATTTCTTTCAATATCAATATTCCTCTGTTGATATTTTATGGTTGCAAGTCATAGAGAATTAAACTCTCCAAAGAATGGAAATTGAGGATCATACAAATAGAAATGGATTTACACATTGCATGGTATGTGTCAAAAGAATTCAATATATTCATAAGCAAAAAATTATTCAGAAGTGTTATAAATGATGCTATCAAAGAAATGTATAATCGTAGACATTTCTGGAAGATATAGTTTCCTATTAAAAGTGGAATTCTCTGCTTCAAGGGAGGAGAGAAATGTAACAGTATGCTAGTACTATATATATACATACACACATAAACGTGTGAATATGTACATGTATATATGCAATAAGCTGGTCATATGGCAGAGAAAGAGAAAACAAAAGTATAGCTTATGTGACCCTAAAAAAAAAAAATTAGAAAAGGCTAAGAAGTATGAACTCCAGTACAATATAATGAAGGATCAATGTTTGAAGTCATATCCTGGAGGGCTGGGAGTACCACAACATATATCATGCAAGTGATATCAAAAATTCATTCCATAAACTAGAAAGCCTTACATTAATATAAAGCAATAATTCCAAGCTAAAGAATTTGAACTTCTTCAATAGACTATGGAAAGCCACTGGAAATTTTTAAGCAAGGGATTTATGAAAAAAATAAAGACATCATATGACCATGGATTTTGAGTTAGAAGGAACCTAGTTCAACCACTTCATTTTTATAAGTGAGGAAACTGAGCACAAAAAATTTTAAGCTTTGACTAAGTCCACAAGTACAGAATGGCAGAATCTGGATTTGAACTTGAGTTCCCCGATTCTAAATCCAATGGGATTTTTTTTCCTCTACTATACAGATTTGCTCTAGGCCTCACAACATTTAAAGTAGCTTTGTTGCATTCCAACTAAGTATGTCATATCAAAAACCTGACAATCATATTCATCTCTTCTGGACTTCAACATACACACATACATACAGAAAACACACACATGCATACTATGCATCTATACATACATACTACACATGCATGTATACACACATATATACACACACATATACACATGCACATGCTCAGTGAATTAACCATATGTCTTAATTTGTACTGCTTGTGCTTTTTGTCCTTTGGAGAATTATAAAGGGATTTCACTACATGAAGGGAGCACATGAAAAAATGCTGTTCTTCTAGCGATCCCTAGACATTCCTCATCTCAACCTGAGCAAATTATTCCCCAGAGACATTTGGTTTGCCATAAAACACATACAATTAATTTAAACAGTAGGAAAAATAGCAGGCAAGCTGGCTCCCTGTTTCTATCCTGCTGTGTCACACACTGTTCTGTGCAGTGTAAATGACTATGGGATCACTGTTGGGTTTAATTCTGGAAAATTAAGATGCAATATTATATGCAAAAGGTAGAAAACTTCTACCCAGATCTGCCAGCCATCTGTGCAACTTATAATAATGAAATTTCTGTGGATTTATAATCAATGGGAGTTCTTAATTGGAGAAGTTCAGAACATCGTAGGCATTTTATAAATGTTTATTGAGTGAATTACAGAACAAGACAATGTTTGGCAAATATCCAGAAAGACAAATGACTGATCCCAAGATTGTCCAACAAGAATGGTCTCCTGATCCATTTTTGCCACCAAGACTTTAGGGCCAACAAAAATTACCTAGATAAAAATAATCAGTTGACATTATTTAGCAGTAGCAGATGGACACCAAATTGGGATGGTCTAGATGGTGTAGAAGCAATTAGGAGGCTCAGGGGATAGAGAACCAATTCTAGAGTAAGGAACACCTTACTTCATCTCCAGTCTTAGACACTGATCAGTTACGTGGCCCTAGACAAGTTATTTATTCTTTCCTTGCCTTAATCCATTGTAGAAGGAAATGGCAAACCTCTGCAATATCTTTATCAAAAACTCCACATTAAGGGATCATAAAGAATCAGACAGGACTGAATAACAAATTAAATTAATGTGATGGCAAGAAGCTGGATCAGATGGCATTAAGAGGTTCCCTCCATACCAGTACCCTAAAGACCTATGCATGACTTTTGCTCTCCACTCCACTACAAAATCCTTAAGACTATTACAGCTAAACTTCCTCTTATGTTTTGTCTCCAAGCAAAATGGGAGCAAGTACTGTCTAGCTCTTTCTCATTATTTAACATGGTGTCTGACACATAATAAATGCTTAATTAATAGTTCATTATTCATCCATTCCTTTATTTCATTAACTACTTACTTTTCATAGAAAATAAAATTAAAAGACTTGTCTCTCCATTGAAAGTGATGCTACTAAGATTTAGAGTATCTCCTATTTTAATTTATTATTAATATTTTAAGAATAAGTTGAGTAGTAAAATTCAAGAGTTCAATTCTAGTGCCATTTTTTAAATTTTCATTTTATTTAAATCCAAGATTCTGATTTCACCAAAATAAGGAATTCTTCACATGGATAACCTTCTCCTCTCCATAACAGCAACCTCTTTGTAACTTATTGTTTAAAAAGGTTTCCTAGGACCTGGATAATGATTATCATTTTTTATGTCCTAGGCAGATAGAATAAAAAACACTTTCAAACTAACTTTGTAATTTGTGTTTTGAAAAGAATACATGTATTACTAAAACAAATATTGTCAAGGAAGAAGGGAGATTACTATAGTGATTCAGAAATTAACATCTATTTTAACTAATTCTAGATAACTAGGTGCTTAGTTGTTTCTATCTGCTAAGAAACATCTGTCTATGTGAGATAAATTATTGTACCATATTCATACTTGGGACATTAAGAGGTTAAATAAGTTACCAATGATCACATGGCTAGAGGAATTCTAAGGGTGGTCCTCCCAACTAGTATTCTAAGGTACAATGCTGAGTTTTGTTTTGTTTCTGCATGGGGAAATACAAGTATATAAAATATACCCTTAGAAGATCATAATTTTCATCTTGGCAAGAACTTTCAAGTATCTTTTACTTATTTTCTCCTTCCTTATTAGCTTTCTCAGCACAATAGCACATCAGATGAATGCACCATTCAAGGGCAAGAAACCCCAGGAATGAATGTCAATTTGGTGTATGCACAGGGCAGAGGTGTACAGTTGGATTTTTCCATTACTTTATATAATGTCTGACTTTTGTGAGATTCTTCTTGGAAAGGATTTTAAGTATTCAACAGGGAACACATCATAGACATAAACAGAGAAATGAAGCAAACAAGTAGGAAAGGGGTGATATAAGGCATCAGTTTGTATGAACACAATTCAATAAAGGAATCTCAGAAATCTATTTGATTTGAAACAATGATTTTTTAAAATGAAAAACTTTCAATGTTTTTGTGATGTGGATTTTTTTTCTTTTTTAACAGTTGCTTGAATTTGACTTGTTTACCAATGAATTGGAAATAATTTTGTACCAACTGGTTTTCCTTTTTTTTTTTTTTTTTGAGGCCTTGTTATGCAATGTTTGATGAAGAAAAATTGTAGGTTTCAAAACCTAGTTTTGAATATCGCATTGTAATGCATAGGAAGCACATGCAGGGGCCACACAGACTCAACTTTGAAAAGGCACATTATTTGTCTTCAATATATTAAGGGTTGCTTAGTTTTCTCCTAACTGTGTAATTCCTTATTAAGCTTCTAATGGTTGTCAAAGCACAATTCAGTTAGGAAGGTTAAAAATATAAAACATTCAAATCAGCTGACAAGAGTGAACATTTATCCTCCTTTGCTTTTCCTTAATCCATTTAAACTCACTTTGCCATTTATCTCTTAGACTTTTGTTGCTTTCATTTTGTTTGAGGAATGAGCAAAAAATATGATGATCTATAGGTCCATGTGGCACTTATCTTTCCCTCCATCTCAAAGAATATTAGAGTTATATAGGATGATCTAATCACCTCAGTTCTCTAGATCATGTAGTATACAACCTGCATCTTACCCATAAGGAAATTAGAAGTTCAAGGCAGTTAAGTGACTTGCCCAAGATCATATAGCTAATTTAGGGACAAAATTGGATCTAAAACTCAGAGCTTCTGATTTCAAAATCAATAGCCTTCCCAGAATACCATGCTTCTGTAGGCTCTTTGGGGAGGTCAAGGCATGGAAAGAGAGAAAATATGGCTGTCTTCAAGCACTTGAAAGGATACCACAGGCAAGAGAGCTGAAAGCTGTGCTGATTACTCCAGAAAGAATAAAGACCAAACAGGTAAATAGAGAATCATATTTGTGGTCAATGTAAAGGAGAAATTGCTAGTGATTATCTGTATGAAAATTATATTGTTCTTTCTTATGAGATAATGAATTTCCAACCACCAAAGATGTACAAAGAAGGGCTAAATTATTATCTCCCCCAGGGATGTTGTAGAATGTATGGTACCATCCAAACAGTTTTGAACTGGGAAGTCAGAGGGCTGAGATTTTGCCCATTTTGCCACTTATCTGTGTATCAAAGGCCAAATCACTTAAACTCTCTAGACCTTAGTTTCCTCTTCTATACAATAATGGTATAGAACTTGATGACATTTAGGTTCTGTAGTTCAAAAATCCAAATCCTATTCTCAAACATCATCTTCTTAACCAGTTATTCACTAACCAAGTCTGTCTCTTTTTTTCTCATACTCTTTCCTTTCATCAACAAATACGAGTTATGCCCCAAAGTCACAAAGATGGAATAGATATCAGAGGCCATCTAGAACTAAATTCTAATCTAACACTCTCTTTTTTTAAAGCCTTTTACTTTCAAAATATATACACGAGGGGCAGCTAGGTGGCTCAGTGGATAGAGCATCAGCCCTGAAGTCAGGAGGACCTGAGTTCAAATTTGATCTCAGACACTTAAAATTCCCTAGCTGTGTGACCCTGGGCAAGTCACTTAACCCCAATTGCCTCAGCAAAACAGCAAATATATACATACATGGATAATTTTCAAAATTCACCCCTACAAAATTCTGTGTTCTAATTTTCCCCTCCCTTTTCCCACTCCCTCCCCAAGTCAGCAAATGATCCAATATTATATTAAATATGTGAAATGCCTTTATACATATTTCCACAAATAACATGCTTCACAAAAAAATCAGATCAAAAAGGGAAAAAATGAGAAAGAAAACAAAATACAAATGAACAATAAAAACAGTAATAGTCTTTTACAAATGAGGAAACCAAAGCCCAAAGAGTTTGTCTTTAGTTTCATACCCAAGGTCTCATTGTGCTTAACAATGCTTTCTAAATTCCCTCTGACAGTTTCACTTCTCCCCAAATGAAGCTCCCCATATGAGCAGGAGTTTTCAAGTTTGACAGATCTTGGAAGATTCTCCATCATATCATTATGTGCTCTGGGAATATGTAAGACTTCTTCATTGTTAATGTCAGGCACCACCAGCACTTCTATTTTTTTCTCCTTCCTTTTCTCCTCCTCCTCTTCTTTTTCCTTTATCTTCCTTCCTCCCACTTTGCTATTCCCCCCCAAAAGTTATCCTAATTACAGAAGATCAGTGTGAGAACAGTTCGAGAGATAAAACTATATCAAGAGCAAGGAAAGCTATAAACCTTGGAACCCAAAGACAGAGATTCCCCTACCCCAAAAAAACGGTGTTTGAAAATAGCCTGAGGCCTCTTTAGACTGTCTTTAGAGCAAAAAAAAAAAAAAAAAAAAAGAACAACAACATAGGTTCTGCATGAGGTCTCTACAATGAGAAAAAGACTTCCAAAAAAGGTGATGTGAGTTAAACCTTGTCATGTATTT
This sequence comes from Myrmecobius fasciatus, assembly GCA_023553655.1. NCBI lineage: Eukaryota > Metazoa > Chordata > Mammalia > Dasyuromorphia > Myrmecobiidae > Myrmecobius > Myrmecobius fasciatus. The sequence goes on along the minus strand of JAJPUD010000996.1, from coordinate 125,314 downwards.
CTTACATATGTACCTCGCCACTATTATGATCTATATTTAAACCTACTTACATGAATGCTGTGTATATTTGTGGGAAGGAATGAACCAAGTTAGGAAAAAGGTTTGTATTAACTGTATTACCTGAGAATCCCAGTCAATTAAAACAAAAGTTGGAAAAGAACTGCTTTCCTCCTTCTTTTCCTTCTCCTTCTCAGTCTTTCTCTCCCAAAGTAATATATTTATGATGGTAAACTAGAATATTTTTTGTCTCAATTCTTACCTAGCCCTTAATCTTTGAATTGGGTATCAGACAAACTGAAGAAAGAAAGACCTTAATTTAGAAAGGCCAAGGCCACTCACTGCATCCTGGGTCACGCTGGTCATCTTGACCTTTGTTATTCTTGCCACTGGATTCCAGTAACTCTAGAGGAGAGAGTGAGGCAGATGACTTTGAAATTTAATTCATGCACAAGTCAAAGCATCATCCTTGGGAACCTTTGAGAATGAAAGATGAATTTGCAACATCTGTCTTCTCAGTGCTCTCTGAGTAAATTTGCAGGCAAACAGGAAACCGTTAGGTGGTATTTTATTTCTATTTTGTTTCATTACTTACAATGTAACAGCATTCTTTTCATTATTTACAAAGTAACAGTATTCTTTTCTCTTAGTTTTTTCCACTGGGAATGTATTTTAGCTACATTAGAACTGTTTCTCTGAAGAAATAAAAATATTTTCCATGTTTTCAACAACTGATAAACAAATGAACTTTTGTACCACAATCTGTTAGTATATTAAGGTCTTCAGTAATCAGTCCTTACCATGGCTGTCAGTTTTCTGGGGTTTTGGTGAAAATATTGACTTCATAATTCACCATTACTAACTCCATCATTTGGATCACTTTCAAAATGTTTTGAAAACAGAGAAGACGTGGAAAAAGAGCTAGGTAATGACTCAGCTTTTCTTTCTATTGCTTCTAGTTCTTCCCAGTTCCAAACACCATAATTCCTACCCTTCAAATTATACTTTGAGTTGTGTTCAGAAAGCTATTGTTTCCTGTTTTCTCAGACAAATCTAGGCAGAAAAACATTGTCATCAAAACTCAACAACTTGTTCCTGGATCAGAAATACCACTTCCCTTCCTTCCCCAAGAATGAATTTTTCATTCTCCTGCTGGCAAATGACCCTGTCAAATACAAGTGAGACTGAATTACCTCTCTTTTAAATTGTTCAATTGTTTGGAATACTCTCTGATGTTCTGCTGGGCACATGATAATTTTTGTTTGTTTATGTTTCATTTTTCTTTTTCTATTTTGTTTTTTTCCTATTTTGCATTTAAGTTTTAAATAGATAAATTTCTAATAAAAAAATAACTTGTTGATGAATTATTCAACAAGAATTTTCAAGCACCTACAGGTGCCCAGATTAAATAAATATGAGACAATTCAGTGGAGTGAAAGGACCTGTGCTAAAATATTGGTTTTTATTAGCTAAAGGACTGTGAGCAAGTCACATCCTCTGTATATCATTTTCCCTATATGTCAAATAAAAGGGATGTCTTCACAGAATACCACTTAGATGACTTATAAATTCCTTTCTGACTGTAATTCTGAATTAGTAGGAGAGAAGCATTAACAATAAGAGAGCAGGATTTGCAGTAGGACTTTACAATTTCCTCTCCAAAATGGGGTGTTGACTTAATGTAAGAGTTCTTAGATTTCAGGGGTCTCACATCTTTATTTCAATATTTTCCGTGTGTGTGTGTGTGTTCATGTGCATGCGTGTGCACATATATAATTTTATGCTCAATTCTTTCAACTGATCCTCTTATAAACTCAAGGCTCTTCATGGAACTGGTTGCTTTCTATATACTCTTCTACTTATCAGCTTATCAATATCCATCTTAAATTTTAATAGCCAGAACTGAATATGACACTTTAGTTGAGTTCTGAATGCAATGGGATAATCCTATCCCTATTCCTAGAAACATAAAATGTTAATATTAGAATGAATCTTTATTATATAATCAATTTAAACATGTTCTATTGTTTGTTTTAGGTAAAGACTGATTGTCCTTTCATGTATTTTTGTTTGTTTTTTTAGTGAGGCAATTGAGGTTAAGTGACTTATCTAGGATCACACAGGTAGTAAATCTTCAGTTAGCAAACATGTTCTAAGCACATGATGAGTATTAGACACTAAGCCAGGTAGGAAGGACACAAAGAAGAAAAATGGCAATCCATTATGGAATCTATAACCTAATGGAAGTAATTCCCCCCCAGAGAACTAAGTATAGAACCAGACAAAAGTAACAATCAATGTCAGTCAATATGTAAGTATTTAAGTGATTACTAAGTGCTAAGGATATAAAAACAAATGCAAAACAATTCCCGCTCTCAAGGAGCATGTTTTCTAATGGGAAAAAATAGCAACTTTAGGTAGACATATGCATGATATATACAAAGGAGGCACAATGTAACTTTGGGTAAAAAACTCCTTGCTTCTAGGGTTCTGGAGGTAACAGATTGATTGGAAAGGTCTCCTGCAAAAGGGGAATAATCCTACAAATGTAATTAAGGAAAATTCCAGGGACAGATAACTTTGAGATGGAAGCATCAGTGCAATTTCATGCAGTAAATAGCCATTGAGTCTGGAAAGGAAAAAAGCATTTCAATAGGTCAAAAATCAGAAAGAAATGAATTCATCTGGACTAATTGTATCCTTTTTTATATATGGGAAAATAAATATTAACACAAGTGAAATGATTTACTCAAGTATCATACAATTAAAGAAGGAACTAGTAGTAACCCACATTTTTTGACAATCCAATATATACCCCACATCACACAATTTCTTTATATTCTTGAAATCTAAAAGACCATTCATTAGCCATCTTATTACTAATGTCCAATTATAGACCCTCATTACCACTTATGTACATTATAATAATAGCCTCCATTCAAGTTTTCCAAGCTCAACTCTCTCCACCTCTGATGAATCCCACATATATCCGCCAGAATACTTATTCATATGCATACTTATAGTTATTTCATATCTCTGATCAGAAAACTTCAGTTAATGTCTATTGCCTATTTAATAAGGTTAAAATTGCTCTTTCTTAGCATTCAAGACCCTCCACATTCATCACTCTACTCAGAACACCACTCTACTTAACCATTCTTATTTCATATATCTTTTCATGTCCCAAATGAACTAGACTGGTCCGTGTGCTTTAAACATATTGCACTTTCCAATCTCCAAATCTTTGTTTGCACTGCTTCCAATGCCTAAAAAATCATCTTTGATAAATGTTTGCTGAATGAAAGGAAGGAAAGAATGAATTCTTTTCCTAAAATCAATACAGATAAAGTTTTTGTCTGAATTCAACTCATTTCAGCTGTGTTTTTCAGCACTGCCATTTCTTTTCATTGTTGAGAACTGACAATATGAAATGTATTTGTCATTGTCTTACTCCCACAGCTTATAGACCCCATCCTCAAGCTGGCCCCCAGCACATCCTAACAAATACTTTGTCTAATAAAATTTTTGCTTCAACTCTTTGGTGTCTCTCCTGTCAATTACGACTTATTTAGGTTAGAATATTACACTGCTCTAAGCAATTCTACAATATTTCATGAGAACCAGCAGACTTGGTATAAAACACAAACATACAAACACTCTTTTTAATCTAAATAGGCCACTCTTGAAGCCCACATGAGAGATCTTTAAATGGCAAATATGTACACAGTCATATCACTTAAGGGTTTCCAGCTGCCTCTCTAATTTTATGCCAAAATGGGGAAATGCATGGACCTGTGTTTAGACCCATAGAGTATATGACAACACTGATTATAGACAGACTAAAAGTGCATTCATAAGTCAATCACATACATTCTTTAAGTAAACATCTTTATATCTATTAAAAACTTAAATATGTTTGCATCAAAGATTCTGTGATTCTGCAACAGTTTGAGGTACTACATAGAACACAATCCAGGAAGATAATTATAAACCATGTTTGCTATGAGTAAACATCCCTATTTTCAATATATCTCACATTGTAATAAGTATAGTATCTTGGCTGAAATTAAGAATCATTACATTGGAACAAAAAGAGTGCCACATTGAAGGGGAAAACAGAATGCATATAATTGTTTAGACATAACTCTACATAAATGAATTTCTTAGTTAAAAAAGAGAAGCAGATGGTCAAAGCAAAGAAAATATTATGTTTATATTTTCCCATATCACTTTTTTCTTTAAACCAAAGCAGCGGCTCTCATAAAGAATCAGGCATCAGGTTTTGTTCTGAAACAAGAAGACAAACTTCTTTTAAGTTGACAAGGGATATTTTCCTGTTTAATATCTTCATCCTTCTTAGGACAAGAGTGTTTGCCAGAGGGCCTATACTCTTGCTTGTGTATGAATTCTGAGAACATACACAGCAAGTCCTTCACCTATTATGGACACAAAGAAATAGACTAAAAGATTGTCTGCCACCTAGAGCATTTCCTTTCCTTTTAAGTGGACAGTCTTAGGGTAGAATGCATTACAGACTCTGAGCCTGGGTGTCAATGTGGTTTGCAGCAACTCTAATTATATGAAGGAAATGAAGGTATCAAAATGAAGAAGGCTGATGGACTGAAGCAAAGTTGCAAAACAGATCCCTCTGTGGACTAAAAATCCCTAAATGTGCCTTAATTCCAATATAATTGATCCCAACTCTAGTTTCCCAATAATACCATCTTACCATCTGGTTTTTTCTTGTTAAAAACCCTGCTTTTAGTCTCCCTTTGCTGCCATGATATATTTCTTGAATACGATGCTCCCTTCCCCACAATAAACATACACACACACACACACACACAAAATCTTGCCTTAATATGAAGTTATTATATTCTGTAAGCTCTCCTACAGCTCACAATAACATGTTGGCAAATATCACATATAATCTATGAGATCAAAAAGTCAGATGAACTGTAGGTAAAAGGCCCTTCCGTACCTCATATCCCATTTTAATCAAAAGAATTCCCCAAATTTGAGATTAAATAGAGAAGTTCGAGAGGTGATAAGATAAAATCAGGAAAACATTTTTTAAAAAAGCCATACTTCATATTCTGTTGCAATGATAGAACTTACTCTCCCAAAGAAAGGCTGCTACTTTCAGAGTTCTGAGATAGTCTTGGGGAATAATGAAATGCTTTTCTCTAATGCTCTTGTCTCAAGTTGCTATTCCTTTGTATTCTCCCCACTTTTAACCAAAAGCAATTAGTGCACTATTTTCACCTAACCAATTAAAATCAATTAGCCTTTTTTTTTTTTCCAGGAAGGGATATTTTACTGTGAATAACAAGAAGCCTAATCATTTCTCTCCAAACACCTGGAAGGTAAACTCCACCCCCACCTCTAACATACACAGAGTCTCTAGAGAGAGTGGAGTCGAATTTATAGTAGCTTCTACACAGCATTCAGCCCACCAAGTTTATTTCCTTTTTTTCTTTTAATTAAAGCTTTTTATTTGCAAAGCATATGAATGGGTAATTTTTCAACATTGACCCTTGCAAAGCTTTCTGCACAAATTTTTCTCTCCTTTCCCCCTTCCCCTCCCCTAGATGACAGGAAGTCTAATACACATTTATTATGTTAAAATACATGACAAATTGAATATTTTTATACATATTTGTACAGTTATCTTGCTGTACAAGAAAAATCGGATCTGCAAGAAAAAAAAAACTGAAAAGGAAAACAAAATGCAAGCAAACATCAAGAGAAAGCATGAAAATGCTATGTTATGGTCCACACTCAGATCCCACAGTCCTCTCCCTGGGTGTATATGGCTTTCTTCATCACTGAACAACTGGAATTGGTTTGAAACATCTCGTTGTTGGAGAGAACCACATCCATCAGAACTGATCATCATATAGTCTTTTTGTTGCCATGTACAATGATCTCCTGGTTCTGCTCATTTCACTCAGCATCAGATCATGCAAGTCTCTCCAGGCTTCTCTGAAATCATCCTGCTCGTCATTTCTTACAGAAAAATAATATTCCATGACATTCATATACCATAGTTTATTCAGCCATTCTCCAATTGATGGGCATCCATTCAGTTTCCAGTTTCTAGCCATTACAAAAAGGGCTGCCACAAACATTTTTGTACATGTAGGTCCCTTTCCTTCCTTTAAGATCTCTTTGGGATATAGGCCCAGTAGAAACACTGCTGGGTCAAAGGGTATGCACAGTTTGATAACTTTTTGAGCATAGTTCCAAACTGTTCTCCAGAATGGCCAGATCCGTTCATAGTTCCACCAACAATGTATCAATGTCCCAGTTTTCCCACATTCCCTCCAACATTCGTCATTATCTTTTCCTGTCATCTTAGCCAATCTGACAGGTGTGTAGTGGTATCTCAGAGTTGTCTTAATTTGCATTTCTCTGATCAATAGTGATTTGGAGCACTTTTTCATATGACTAGAAATAGTTTTAATTTCCATCATCTGAAAATTGTCTGTTCATATCCTTTGACCATTTATCGATTGGAGAGTGGCTTGAATTCTTATAAATATGAGTCAATTCTCTATATATTTTAGAAAGAGGCCTTTATCAGAACCCTTAAATGTAAAGATGATTTCCCAATTTATTGCTTCCCTCCTAATCTTGTCTGCATTAGTTTCGTTTGTATAAAACCTTTTTAACTTAATATAATCAAAATTATCTATCTGTTTTTCAGTTAAGGGTTCTAGTTCTTTTTTGGACACAAATTCCTTCCTTCTCTACAGGTCTGAGAGGTAAACTATCTTATGTTTCTCTAATTTACTTATAATGTCACTCTTTATATCTAGATCATGAACCCATTTAGATCTTATCTTGGTATATGGTGTTAGGTGTGGGTGAAGCCCTAATTTCTTCCATATTAGTTTCCAATTTTCCTGGCAGTTTTTATCAAATAGTGAGTTCTTACCCCAAAAGCTGGGCAAGTTTATTTCCAAATGGAGCATAACCAATGAATGGATGAATACAAATCTCTACAGCTACTGGACTAGACTGGGCAGGTCGCTCGGAATTTTACTCCTTACCATCTGGCTTTCCTTTTATGGATTCCAGCTTCCAGACTTCTGGCAGCTCACTCTCCAGACATTTCAAAGCCCACATTTCAAAACCTCCAATGCTCCTTCTTTGAGAAGCAATAAAGAATGAACAAAATATATACTGAAGAAACCACAAGCCCATATGCTCTCAGCTTCATACTGACTTCAAGTGAGAGGACCAGAGCCTCTGTTTCAACACTTTATCAAATTTCTCAAATGTCAGCCAGGAGGGAAAGAACCAGAGCTAGAAATTTTCTTTGGCTAATTACTAATGTACCATAGTTTTAGCTATGCAACCATTGAAAACATTTCCTATTCAACATA
>JAJPUD010000996.1:90727-112926 GCA_023553655.1 Myrmecobius fasciatus | reverse complement strand
CAATAATATTCCATAACATTCATATACCATAATTTATTCAGCCATTCTCCAATTGATGGGCATCCTTTCAATTTCCAGTTTCTTGCCACTACAAAAAGGGCTGCCACAAACATTTTTGCACATGTGGGTCCCTTTCCCTCCTTTAAAATCTCTTTGGGATATAGGCCCAGTAGAAACACTGCTGGGTCAAATGGTATGCACAGTTTGATAACTTGTTGGGCATAGTTCCAAATTGCTCTCCAGAATGGTTGGATCAGTTCACAGTTCCACCAACAATGTATCAGGGTCCCAGTTTTCCCACATCCCCTCCAACAGTTATCATTATCATTTCCTGTCATTTTAGCCAATCTGACAGGTGTGTAGTGGTATCTCAGAGTTGTCTTAATTTGCATTTCTCTGATCAATAATGACTTGGAGCACCTTTTCATGTGACCAGAAATAGTTTCAATTTCTTCGTCTGAAAATTGTTCATATCTTTTGACCATTTATCAATTGGAGAATGGCTTGAATTCTTATATATGAATTCTCTATATATTTGAGAAATGAGGCCTTTATCAGAACCTTTGGATGTGAAAATATTTTCCCAGTTTACTGCTACCTTCTAATCTTGTCTGCATTCATTTTGTTTGTACAAAAACTTTTTAACTTGATATAGTCAAACTTATCTATTTTGTGATTAATGAGAACCTCTAGTTCTTCTTTGGTCACAAATTCCTTCCCCCTCCACAGGTCTGAGAGGTAAACCATCCTACATTGTTCTAATTTGTTTATAATATCATTCTTTATACCTAGATCATGAATCCATTTTGACCTTATCTTGGTATATGGTGTTAGGTGTGGGTCAATACCTAATTTCTTCCATACTAGTTTCCAATTATCCCAGCTGTTTTTGTCAAATAGTGAGTTTTTATCCCAAAAACTGGGGTCTTTGGGTCAAATCCATTTTTTCATAAGTGGCTGTATGACCCTAGCTAAGTCATTTAGCTTTCACTTGCCTCAGTTTCCTCATGTGCAAAATGGAGATAGTAATAGCATTTACCTCTCAGGATTGCAGTGAGGATTAGCACAGTACCTAGTATAAAGTAGATGCTATAGAAGTATATATTTTCTTTTCCTTTCCTTTTCTCCCCACTGCCCACCCCTGCTTTCCAGAAGCAGACTCCCCAGCCACTTTCACACAGAAACTATACTAGCCAATTGTGCTTCTTACCTTCCTCTGTCCCCACTATACCATCATCATTACTTCCTACACAGAACTTCCCTAGACCCTCACCCCTCCTTCTTTCAGAGGGTTAGAAGATCCTTACTTCGGGATGACCAAGGAATTCCAAAATATACTTGGTAAACAATTCATTGATCTTAGGCCTATAAGTGTGGCATCCCTATAGTAAATAAAAATAACTAAAATATAACTCTTCTATTGAAAATTTCAACAAAAACCTATAGTGTTTGTTTTTGAAACCTTTCAATCCTCTCTTACAAAGCTTTCATTCACTTTCAGCATATTGTTCAGGATTTGTTAGGGAATGTCTTTTGGTAATTCACTTTTGTTATAACTACAAAACTTTAACAGATAAAATAGAGGCTCTCTTTTTAGTCACTAGAAATTACACACACACACACACACACACACACACACACACACACACACACACACATTTTCCTTACCGAGACTGGAAAATGTACCAATTATTTTCAATCGTACTTTTCTTTGGACATTTTGATGACATTTTTCAATCTTTGGTGACAAGTTTACTTCACTGAAAACAAACAGAGAGGAACCATGGACTAATTATGTTATACTTCCATATTTCAGTCTGTTAAATGAAATACAGCTTTTGAAAATGAACTCTTTTCCTGACACCTAGAACTTTTCTGATTTTTTTCTTCCTTTTTTCAAACCTCAAACCTTTAAATTTTTATTTTGGTTTATCATTTATGTCTCTTTTTACATATGGTAGTAATAATAATAATAGTCCATGGTTACATACAGCTTTAGCATTTACAAAGTGTTTTTCTCACAACAGTCCTGTTAGATAGACAATGCAATTAATATTATCTACATTTGACAAATTCAAAAACACTGATATGAACAAGAAATTCAGAGATTTGCCTGGGGACACATAAAAATGTCAGATGAGTTTTCTAGCTCCATGAACCCCTTTCCTTTCACCACATCGTACTGAGATAATTTTCTCATTCAAGAAAACAGAAATGTTTAATTCACACATAGTACCATCATTTAGCTTCTGATGTTAACTCCATTTTGGTTTCCAGGTTTGTTATGAAGAATAATCTTTGAGAAACTTACAATTTCATATGAGTTCCCTCCACTCTACATCTGTTATGCTTCCCACTCCCCAGAACAAGATGAAGCTCCTAGGTTAAGCTCATCACTATGCTCCCAATTCAAACCTTAGCAGAAACCATGCCCATTAGCCTCCTCTTCCCTCTGATAATGTGGAAGGAGAAGCATCAACTCTCTCCAGTGTCTTCCTTTAGAGAGGGCAGAAACTGAACATTTTGATTCCCTCCACTATGCATCTGCTGTCCTGCTTGGTCTCAACTCCATGAAATAAGATATTCCTGAATGGATGCCGTTAGTGTCCTATTCCTCTTCTTCTTCACTATTTCCTGCTTCCTTTTGTATGTTGTCATTTTAGGTGACATTTATTTTATGCTAACATTTAGACTGTAAGTGCTTTGAGGGAAGGGACTAATTTTTTAAAATTTATATCCCCTTTGCTTGGCATATTACAGATGTTTAATAAATGTTTGTTGGGTTAGTTTGGGAAATGTCAAATAGAATAAAAGAAACTGAACAGCCATGGGAGGAAAAGATCTGAAATTTCATTGAATGAGTTCTTGGGCTAAACTACATTAAAAACCAAAAATATCTATTTCAATTTTTAAAAATGCTTATATTAAAAAAGGAAAGAAATGCCTCAAGGTCACCCCAAATCATTTAGTTATTATTTGAATGAATCTTCTTGATCCTAAATCCATCTGTCCTAAAGGGTCTTATCAAAAATTATTTGGATGAGGAAACAATTCCTGAAAAGCCATTATCTCAAACTTAGTATTCATATGTGCCACTAAAAAAAGTTCCACCCCTTTCCTAAATTTCCTGTTTGTACCCAGAAGTATTCTCTTAGTCACCTAGATTCAAAAAATATCTTTGATTCATGTGCATTTTCCTCTCATTTCTTTATTGGATTCAGTCCCAAATGTTGCCAATATTTTTTCCTTTTAGATAAGACATCTCATCCCCTCCACTCTCACTGTCACTACCATAGTATCAGTAGAGTCTTATCCCTCTTCACCAAGATTTCTTAATCTTCTTCCTATTTTCCCTGCCATCAATATATCCCACACATTACTATCAGTCTTAAAACATCATATGCATCATTCTCCCCAGCTCAAAATTCTCCTTTAGCTCTTTATTAACAAAATCATAGGATCATGGATTTATAATTCTCTATAAGACCTTAGAGATCATCAAGTCCATTTCCTTCATTTTATAGAATAGAATATGGAGGAACAGAGATTAAATAACCTTCCTACAACCACATATCTAGGAAGTACTTTCAGGCTTGGGCTTGACGCCAAGTCTGGTGTGCTCCCCACTTCACCCTGCTAACCTTGTGCAGAGATACCACCACTTCTTCCTTTATTTCAATGACTTCCACAATCTGGAACCACTCTCCTCATTTGATTTCATTTTTTCCTAACAAGAATCTTCCACTCCAACCAGGTCAAGCTATTCACTGCCCTTGTTGTTATTGCTCAATGATTTTCAGTCACAGCTTTTTCTTCATGATCTCATTTGGGGTTTTCTCAGCAGAGATACTGATTTCCCATTTCTTTCTCCAGCTCATTTTAAAGATGAGGAAAATGAAGCAAACAGGGCTATTACTCACATAGGGTCCCCTAGCTAGTAAATATCTGAGGCTATATTTGAACTTCAAGAGAAATGGCAAAATTCCAAAGGATAAAATTTTGAAGATACAATAAAAATTAATTCCAATTAAAGTAAAAAAGTAATTACCTAAAGAGATTAATGCAGATTCAAAGAGACCTAACCAAATAGTTAATTTTTTTAAGATACCTATAGAAGATTGAAGGAGGACCAATAAAAATAACAAATCTAAATGTTTATGTCTCTCAGAACAGTATTTGGAGTGCTAAAGCTTAAAGTGAGCTGAGACTGGCAATGAAAGCAAAAAACACCAAATAGGGCATAAAAAGTGATTTGGAGAGGAAAGGAGAAAAAAATAGGACAACTGTGTGGTGTTCATGAGAAGGTGAAAGGCATAGCAGGATAAATATACTTATTAAAAAAAAAAAAAAAGCTAAGAAAACAGAGTCTGAAAATTGTAGTTCAGACCATACCAGTCTAAAATTTTCCTTTTTGAAAGTTACTAAATTATTAGATGAGAAGAACATTACGAATAAACTTAACCTGGAACCTTAGCAATATACTTCATAAAATTTCTCATGTACTTGCTGTATGGGAAAAAGTGAAGAATTGTGGATCATACAATGATATGGAATGAGAATTAGTTTGATGACCAGATGCAATGATTAAATATGAAGTTGAAATGAGGTTTTCAGGGGAGTGCCACAGACATTTCTTCTTCATCTTGTCCTTTCTAACAATGCTTGAGTAAAATTCATTAAAGAAATTCTGCTTAGGACTAAATACACTTTGATTTCCTTTTCTATAATCCTGTAAAACACCACACATACTCCTGAAAAAAAGTAGAGAAAATCATGTACTTGTATTGACTAAATACACTATGGATTTATATAATATAAGCTCAATTGTTACCCATTACTTCTAGGCATTCTTCCTATCTCTCCCTTACCCACTTGCTCTTCCACTTTTCACAGCAGGTCTTCCAAACCTCTTCATCCCTACCCAAACTTCCCATGAGTCCTCTTTCCCCTCATCCTATGAAATGAAAAACTTCTCTCTTATTTTACAGAAAATTTAAAAAAAAAAAAAAAAAAACAACTAAGGTCTCTTGCCCTGAAATTCTTCTCCCTTCTTCTTCAACTTCTATCATTCAAAACCTATTGCCACTTTTTCATCCTTCCCCTGTGACTCATATGATGAAGTGGCCTTACTCCTTCCAAAGGCTAACCTTTCTACCTCCTCAAGAGATCCCATTTCATCTCACCTCTGCCTAACAGATTAAACCCTCTAATATCCCCACTCTTTTACTTATTTTCTTTTTTTCTCTTTGTCCTTTTCTTAAAATGAGGGTTCCAATACAATTTCTTTTTTCTCCTTATTTATTTATTTTCTTTTACTTATTTTCAATCTCCTTGTCTAATGGCCATTACCTACTGTCTACAAACATATTCATATGTTCACTATTCTGAAAAGGCACTTATTTGATCCTTCCATCTCTGCTAATTATTGTCTTATGTCTCTTCTTTGTAGTTAAATTTCTTGAAAAAGTCATCTATGATAGTAGATGCCTCTACTTTTCTCAACTCACTCTTTTCTTAACCCCTTACAATCTGACTTCCAACTGTATCATCCCTTCAAAACTCTTTGATCTTTTAGTTGCCAAATCTATGGTCTTTTCTCAATTCTCATTCCCCTTGACCTCTCTGCAGCCTTCCTTATAGTTGACAACTTTCTTCTACTTGATACTTTCTTGTCTCTAGTTTTTCAGAATATCACTCTCACCTGATTTTCTCCTATTTATCTAGATAACTACTCCTCTATCTCTTTTGCTGGTCTTCCTCTAACTCATGCTCTCTAACTTTGTTTTTCCTGGAGCATTCTGTCCTGGGCCCTCTTTTCCTTCTATACTATTTCACTTGGTGATCTCATCAGCCCCTGTGAATTTAATTACTATCTCTAGGTCAATGATTCTCAAATCTATCTTTTCTGCCCCAATTTCTCTGCTGATATTTAATTGCCTTTCAGATATATCAAAGTGGATGTCTAGTCAATAGCTTAAACTCAATATATCCAAAATAGAATTCATTATCTTCCTCCTCAAACTCTCCCTCACCCTCTGCTTCCCTATCTCTAGGGCAGCACCATCCTCTCACAATCTAAGAGTTATTTAGAATTACTATTTCTCACAATTTAATATTCAATCTATATCAAGTTCTGCCAATTTATTCTTTGTAACTTCTCTCAAATATATTCCTTTTTCTCCTCTGACAGGGCCATCACTCTAGTATGGGCCCTTCTCCCCTCATACCTAGATTATTGCAATAACTTGCTGATGGGTCTCTCTGCCCCAAATCTTTCTCCATTCCAATCAATCCTGCTTTCAGTGACTTTTCCTAAAATGGATTTTCCTAAAGCACAGGTCCAATCTTGTCACACACACACACACACACACACACACACACATTCATTCAGTAAACTCCAAGGGCTACCAATCGCCCTTAGAAGTAAATACAAGATGCTCTGTCTTGCATTCAAAGTTCTTCATAATCTTGCCCCGTCTTATCTTTCAAGTCTTTCTACATCTAACTCATACTTACATCATATATACTTTTCCTGTCTAGTGACTGGCCACCTGCCTGTTCCATAACCCAAAACACTCTGTATCTTAGCATTGGGCATTTTCTCTATCCCTTATTCCTGGAATATTCTCCCTCCTCCATTCAGACAACTCACTTTTCTGGCTTCCTTTTCCTGGCTTCTAGAGAGCCTTTAAGGCTCTCTGAAGAAGGTGGGATTTTAGCTGGTACTTAAAGTTGTTTTGCCCATTAGAGTCTCTTGTCTCTTTTTGTATCCACAAAACTTGACAGTGTAACTGATATCTAGTAGGTACTAAATAAATATTAATTATCTGATTGATGTACAGATAAATTACTTAAGCTTTAGTAAATGTAATAAAATTCAAAATATGGTACATATAAGCTTTGGGGGGCGGTAACTATCCTAACTCTCATTCCTACTGGTAATTTGGATTCCCAAGGGACAACAAGCTACTTTTCTCCTCCACTATCTTCCTCCACTACTATAACTCAGAAGGCTCCATCTTGTATATTTCCTATGTCTCTTAAACAATATCTCCTGGTTAATATCAATTAACCAATTATTATCATTTATCAAAGAGATAGCTACTAAGAAAGCATAGTAAGAATAGAAGGATAAAAGCATCCCCCTGAACAAGGGAATATTCTCCTTTTTATATACTCACTTTGTCCCTAGGAGAGTGGGATAAAAATTAAAGTGGTAGCTATAAAGCATTCACCTTACCCACTTCAGCCAATAAATCCACTTCAATTTTTTTCATAGTAAAAAGATGAGCAGCTCCCTCTATTGCAGGACACAGTAACTTGACTGCTAGGTTGATTCACTGCTGGGCTGGATCAAGCAGGTCATTTCTTAGAGTTGGCTCCTCACCAGGCTCAAATGCTATAGCTACTGGCTATACTCTTACAAGACTCCAGTTGTTGACCCTTTAGAGTCTCTTCTGATGCTTTGAAGCTCATACAGTCATAACCCAATCCATTTCTCCTCCAATGTTCATTCATCTAAGATGAGGAAAGGCTAAATATAACAAATAGAAGACCAGCCTTGCCAGACATTCATGGTTACATGTATGGCTGCCTGGTGAGAGAGAGAGAGAGTACGAAGGTCTACAATAGCTCTTCTTCCTCACTCAAAAAATTCCAAGGAAAATAAATATCTTTCATCTGTTTGTGGTGTGAACAGGTATACTCAGTTCTAGTTCAGCAGCTAATTTAAAGGCTTTCTGTTACCAAGCACTAAGCCAATAGGAAATAGGCAAAGAATACTCGAACACATGTTAAATCAATGGTAGGATGCCTCCATTGTATAGCAGTGATAACATGTAATAACATTTCAATTTCTAGCATTTCCAGAATCAAGCTCACTAAACTTCTGTGTGTTTATACCAAGTAGAGCATATTATGTAATGGACACTCACGGGTCAATCCCTTCCACTACCCTTTACAAAATTATTGGAATCTTGATAGGAGCATTTTTCATAGAAATGACAAGGTGATGATGCATGGTCAATTCTGTTCAAATGCAAAACACAGCTATTTCAGAGCCTTGTATGATCTTGAGGAAGTATCAAAGGGAAGAAAGTTGAACTAAGTAAGTTCCAAGGGCCCTTCCATCTCTAAGATTTGGGGTTCCATGTTTCATGTTCTATTTGTGGGATAAAAATATAAAATTCTCATAAGAAATAGGCATATATAAAGTTGCTATTTAATGTTCCTTTCAAAAGATGTCTAAGATCTCCCATCTATTATTAAATCTCTCCAAAGTGAGAACAAGTGAATAAATTAAGGGAAAAACAATTTTTCCTTATAACAGATTCCTTCTGCTGAAAATTGATAGAATTTTTTTTTCGAGAAACCATATTCTCTCTTCTTCTGTTCTATTTTTTCATTCTTTATAATCTGTTTTGTTATTTCCTGGTCTCTCATGGCTAGGTTTCCCCTTGCCTAATTCTAATTTTCAAAGAATTCTTTTCATCTTTGAGATTCTATATGTCCTTTTCAGGTTGGTTAAATTTTTTTTTCATAACTTTCTTGTTTTTCTTGGATGGTTTTTGTTTTTGTTTTTGTTTTTTTAGTTTTTCTACAGAGTCTCTCATTTGATTTTTAAATTCTTTTTTGAATCCATCTATAAATTCTCTCTCTAGGCAGGGAGCCATTTCACATTATTCTTTTATTTCAGTGTCCTTTGAAGAGGAACCCTGGTCTACATTGTTCCCATAATATGTTTCTATTGTGGGGTTCTTTCTTTGCCAATTCATTTTTTTAAATAAGAGGTACTAGTGTAAGCACCTCTAATCCTAGGGTGGGAGGGATGGTTGTCTCTGGCTTCATTTCAGCCTTCCCCTTGACAGGAACCCCAAACCAAGAGCTCCACCCTCCAGCAAGTTCCCACAACCAGCAATGTCTGCCCCATTGCTTCTGTGTTCACGGGTGTGCTGGTTTCTTCCCAGCTAGGGCCATGAATCAGCAGCACAACTGGGACTGGTGTTTCTGATCATCTGAGATTTGCTGTCTTCCCTGACTCAGACCCAGATTCCACAAGCAGTCCAGGAGATGAAAGTCTGTGACTGACTTTCTCCAACCACACCCAGCTAGCCTTAGGCTCACCACTTCTATTTCCACAAAGCTAGCCCAGAGGTATTTGAACTTCACAAAAGTTAATCCTGGCCCTGGGTCTTTCTTCAGATCTTCTGAGTTGTATCTGAATTTTCTGGAGTCTGTGTTTGCTCTGAGGTACAAATTTGATCTATTTGTGAAGGAAATCCAGAGAGCTTGAAATTTATCAACCTACTCCACCATCTTCCCAGAATCCTCTAGTAGTCTCTCTTTTTGTTTTCCATAGTTATACCCCCTTCCCATAGTACCTAGAAGAGTGTCTTGTTCATAATCTACCTAATAAATATTTTTAAAATTGGGTTTGGATGAAATAGAATAGAATTCCAGGTGAAAAGCATTTGGTATGCTACTGGCAAGTCTTGATGGCAAATAAAAACTAATAATAATATAACAATACTCAGGTCTCTTTTTACTGCTGTAAATTCAGCCAGGAGCACTGAAAGCCACTGTTCATTTTAGCTTCAAAAAAGCACAGCCAAAAAAAAAAAAAAAAAAAAAAGCATGAGCATAGAGGTCATTTGCTATGGGAAAAGGTAAAAAATAAATAAATAAATAAATAAATAAATAAAATACACCCTAGAGAGGAATCAACATCCTTTCCAAAAATGGAAGTAATGAGAGAAGGTAAAGGATGGAAGTCTCTATAACATTATTACCCCCAATCAAGAAATCTCTTGTTGTCACTACTTTAGACTTTGCTTGTGTGTAAAGGGGTGGGAGGGGTCCAGAAAAGATCACTTTAATCCAGGCAGGAATGCAGGCAAGCTAGTCTTTGCAAGAGGACACTATGCATATATGGATTTTTAATAAATTCTTTTTGAGCTATGGCTCACTAAATCAGCAGCTAGATTTCTTCATGTGCTCTCAACAACTCCAACAATCTTAAAAGCGGAAATGTCAAAAAGAAAAAAAAAAAAGTAATGTAATATAGGAAATTAAAATAATCTTCTCAAGATTGCTGGTGTAAAAAAAAAAAAAGGCATTGGATGGGAGTAGGAAGAAAGGAAAGTAAACCTTAAATTTGAATTTAAAATGAAATAATAGATGATAGAAAAAATAAAAAATAAAAAAGAGTTTAAAAAAAACTACTATTGTAAAGAAGCCCTGATAAAAGGAGGACATTTATTAAGATTTCAGATACCTCCTCCTAAAAATAAAAAAAAATAAAAAAAACATGAACTAGAGAACCTAAGCGGTTAATGTCCACTTAAAACCTGAATTGTTCTTGTTCACCAGGATTTCTTTCACAAACACAGCATGAGTCATCATCTTTCAGGTGCTGTTTACAGTGGCTGATTGACAGATGCTTTCACAGTAGTATAACTAGAACCATGGATGAGGAATTACCAATACAAGTCATTTCCTTAACTGGAAAGAAAGGTCCTCTATAAGTCAGAAGTCTCAAGTAAGATTTCCACATTGATGCTTCTGATAGTCTCCTTAGAATTTTCTTCTCCTATGGGTCCAATTTCTGTTTCTCTAACTTTGATTGAGAGTAAAGTGGGATTTTTCCACCTTGCTCATCACCACTGTAAGCCTTTGCTTGTATCTCAAGACAAAATTCAAAGGAATTTGCCCAACTGAAAGAATAGAATTCTTCCCCAAACTCTTATTTAATTCATTTCTATGATCTAGCCACATTCTTTCAAAATATAGAAATAAACCCCACTTAGATATAATCTTGATTATTTATGAATTTTTGTTGTTCAATCACTATAATCATGCCCAACTCTTTGTGACACTATCTGGGGTTTTCTTGGCTAAGACATTAAAAATGGTTTCCATTTCCCTCTCCAGTTCATTTTACAGATGATGAAACTGAGGCAAACAGACTGAAGTGTGCCCAAGATCACACAGCTAATAAGTATCTAAAGCTGGATCTGATCTCAGGTCTTCTGTACCATCCAGGAGTTAGATTCCAGATTAGCCTGGCTCATCTATTTGATACAACCAAAGGGAAAGTTTGGGAATCAAAAGATTTTGATCCTAGCTTATCTGCTTTGTCAGTTGCAAAATGAAAAGATTGAATTTAATTATCATGAAGGTCATTTTTAGCTCTAATCGCCCATGATTTTAGAATATAAATTCTTGTTGGAGCAAGACATTAATTTTGTTATTTTCCAGATCAACCCAAGAGTATAGCTACCACCCTCTCAAGTGATATCCTAAGCACAGATGAATGAATGTAGCACCCAAATTTACCCTGGCTCATTATTTTCTTTCAACAAGAGCATTGCACAGAGGAACCAGCTATTGACTTGGCTCCCCTGCTGATCTGGAAGGCATTGCCTTCCAGATGGTAATGCCAGCTCCAGGCATATTTCCAACAGCAGGTGTAAGTAGTCTTCAGGTGGGCCAGCCCAAGAACTGTCTGCCTTTGTTTGGAAAACAAAACTGCTATCCACCTCTTATCAGCACACCTGTGTTGCTTTTCCTCTGCCTGGACAGTCAAAGATCTTGATGAAATCCAATGAAAGAAAAGTAGAGAAACTAATTCAAATTTTGCTTAAAACACACACACATATATACACACACAATTATATTAGAAGATAATGGCTCTAGTCCCTTTACAACACTTGGCAGTCTTTGTACCCTTGCATTACTATTTTGCTTTCATACCTGGTGCTGCTATAAGGTAGTTTCTATGATACATGCATACACAAATATCAAAATGTAACAGTGCCATTGAGTCACTAAGTCTTAACAAAGACAAAATTTGATGATCCAAAGCCATCATCTATCTGTAAGGAGCAGTGTTTCTATAGCAGGGATCCTGTTCTTTACAATTCTACACATTGACCCTCTCCACAATTCATTTCCTCCAAGAATCAAATATGTTTTCATAAAACCCTAGAACTGGGAAATATAACATGCATTTCAAAGGATAGGCATGAAAGTTTCAATGGCATAAGGAAATGTGGCTTAGGGTGGGAAGAACAGAGGGAAGAAAGAAGAATAATTCTGGTCTGCTTTTGTTCTATTTGTGTGAGCTCCTCCTCTCTGAACCTCATATGAAAAATAGGCATAATAGTATTGTTCCTTGATTACCTGAAAGCTTGTTAAGAGAATCAAGCATAATAACATATGTGACAATAATTTACAAATTTTAACACACTATGCATATGTAAAATGTTGTTACAACTGTTGTTACATGAGACCTCCTCCAGCTCTGATAGACTATACTTCCCTATCATTTTCAACATTCTACCTTGGAAAAGACTGTTATTTTTGGCAATCTCCTGAAAATTCTGGTATTTTGGATATAAGATGTTACACAGTAGCCAATGACACTGGTGATAACAACTGAGATAATGAAGAAAGAGGGAAAAAAAAAACACTAATCATTATAATTGGTGTTTTAATTTAGTCATTCTCTCTAATGAGAAGATGCTAATAAAGGCATTTTAGTGTCTAGGATAGTATGATAGGATTCTGGATTTAAAGGTGAAAATTCTCTTAAAGGTAATATAGTCCAACATTGACATTTTACAGAAGAAGAAACTGAGGGTTATAAGGGTAAAATAACTTATTCAAGTTCAAATTGTTGTCTGAATTCAAATACAAATCACCTAATTCCAAATCTAGAACTTATTTAAATGAGTTAAAAATAGGGCTCAGAGTAGGTCCTAGAGTTGACAAATCAGAATGTTTTCTACCTTGCAAAAAGAATGTTTGTTTGTTTGTTTTTTTCCTTCAGGAGAGGCTGAATAACAGCCTGCCAAAGATACATTATACTGTTGGTGATATGAAAAGATGTCGTCTGAAAAGCCTTCCAATTCTGAAATTATGCCAGCCTGTGATTCTGGGGAATATTTTAAGTCAACTAAATGCAATATTTTCCTAGAGGTAACTGTTTTCTAAACATAAGTGCCTCCCTTTGAAAGATGGTCCAAAAGAGTCGAAAATCTAAATCTGTGTGTATTCATCTGGAATGAGGAGCAGAATGTACAAGAAAGAACATCAGATTTGGAACAACAAGAGCACGGCTAAAATCTCAGTCCTGTTAGTTATTATCTAGGTGATCTTAGGCAAATCACTTCCTTACCTGTGAGCTAAAATAGTATTCTTTTCCAAAAATAAGGGAATTGGATTAGATGGATTTCTGAAGTCTTTCTCTAGATCCTATGAGCTGAGCACAAATAGTCAATCTGTAATTTTCACTCTCTTCAAAGAAGTTCAAAACATAAAATATCCCCATCTGATAGGTCATGTGGAATCAAGTGTGAACGAAGCCTCAGATACCTGAATAGCTACTTGGCAGCTGGTTTGATGAACCTTTACAGATACAACTCCAGTTAGAAATGGTGTTTGGGCAGCAGGATAAAATAGGAAAAGAGTTGGCAAATTTCAGTTATCCTGTTTTTGTATGGCCAAGAAGTTAAATAAGCAGCAAGTTAAATTTTGCCTGATAGTCCTAGTTTGCAGATCCATGAAATAGGGGGAAAAAAGCCATAGCATTAAAAAACCAAAGTCTGAAGTATACCTATGGTTAGCTAAGTGACCACTTGTGAAGCACCAGAGTAATTTTCATGGTTCTCATGCCATGAGGTTTATAAGAATGAAAGGTATATATATATACTAATTCCAATCCCCAAATTCACCAATCCTAGAACAATTCCTATTGAAAGCCTGTGATAGTTGTTGGTCTGAGTCACACACACACACACACACACACACACAAAACTATAAATATTTCTATAGTAGGATAGATATCACATAATAACTAATTTTGAGAAGCCAGAAAGGTCAGTGGAGAAAGCAACTTAGCAGCACCTCAGTAAAAAAAAGCAGTAAACAGAAGTTTCAAAGGCAAAGAGGTGCTCAACACAATTCTAAAAGTAAGAGTTGTCTTGTCACTGAATGTTTCTTTTTAATATTAGAATCTGGAGGTGAATGGGATGGATGCAGGCACTTTTTCCCTGTGATTTATCTTGAATTTTCTTTCATTTAAATGTCTTTTACTTTAAATCATGTATTTTATTCTGTCTCAGATTGGATAATTCAATGGAAATGGAAGCTCATGAGCTATGGAGATTGAGATAATTATCCCTTGATTAGCATGAACCTATTTGAATGAGGAAGGATACAATTGCTTTATTCTTTATTGAATTAACTGCTTTGTTCTATTAAATCTTGATAGAGTACTTTGATATTTCAGTGGATTTGTGATCTTGTCAACATGGTATAAATATTATATATAATTTATATAATATATATTTATGTATAATATAATAACATAAACATAATATAAATTGGAATCTATATTGTCTATCTATCCTGTAAAACATCCATTTTTTTTTATGAATCCCTCACAAGACATTAACTCAAAATGTTGGTGGGCTTCTACAAGATCTCTTGGCATTGCCTATCAGGGGAAATTACAAGCTGTTTAATGATTTTTTTTTTTTTTTTTGCTCTTGCCATATGGCCATTCTTTTTTTTCCTATTCATGCTTTGTTTTTGTAACATCCACAATGCATGTTTCCATTGAGGTTTTGTTTTGGGGATTTTTTTTTTGTTTTGTTTTTTTTGGTGATTCTCAACTGCAGTCCTTCAGATTCTGTGCCATCCTGAAAATCCATAGAAATATCACATTACCATAAGAATACCAATGTTAAAAAGATGGGCTTTTATTTCAGATGAAGCTTGAGGTCAATGAAAGGATTGCATAATTTCCCAAAGGCAACTTACCCTATACCCTTTCTCTTGTTCAATGCCATGTAGCTATAAAACACAGTCTGAGTAATTAACATTCTGAATCTCCTTAATTTTTCCTGGGTACAGAGGTAGGCCACATTTATTTGAATGATTAGAGATGAATGCTTTTTAACAAATGATTTTTTCATTTATTATTTTCAACTAGGATGCTTTGCAGTATTCTAGGGTTTGATCAATATAATGCATTTTATATAGAGTGCTTGACTCCTATCAGGAGAAAGCAGCAGTGAAATATCAAACATGAGTCCAGAATGTCAATTGTATTTATTTAATTTTAAAACTCCTCTACTCCAAAATCTTCCATGTCTCCCTATTTTTACCAAAGAAAGTACAAATTCCTTCTCTTGTTATTGTCTGCTGCTTGTGCTACTTTTGCAACAATTAACATCAAGAAATGTTTTTCAGCACTACACCATCCATATGTTGAACCATCAGAGTAAATGGAGAAATTTTGAGTATTTGGCAGTATACTTTCCAGGCACATATACATAGTCGGTTAGCTTAGTGGTTGGGAAGTTCTGAAAGTAAGCCTGGAAGAGAAGAGGTATTTGACTATCAAACCAGAGCCATTGTACTGACCTCATTGTTATATGTCTGTGAAACCTGGACAGCATATAGGCACCACACCAAGAAACTGAATTGCTTACATCTGAATCATCTTAGAAAAAGATTCTGAAGATCACCTGGCAGGATAAGATAACAGACACTGAAGTCCTTTTTTGAACTAAACTTCCAAGCATTCAAACTCGGCTTCAAAGAACTCCTATGGGCTGGCCACATAGGATGGTGGAGTGGAGTTTTTGGGGGAAGAGGAGGGAAAAGTTGATTTTTTTAAAAGCCTCCAATGGGAAGTGACCTCTAAGTTGAATCTTTAAAGTAGGGCTTCTTAAACTTTTTTCCATGCAACAATGTACATGAAGATGAGGAATGTGAAGCCATTCTGGAAAGAGTTTGGATCCAGCCTTTACCCACCAAATGGTAATTTGTATTTTATCTTAAAGCCAACAAGGAGACACTCTTGCTTTCTTGAGCAGAGGAACATTGTTGTTCAGTCATTTTAGATGACTAAACAATATACCCCACTGCTCAAGAAGCTTGCTGTGACCCTATTAGGGGTCTTCTTGGCAAAGATAGTGGAGTGATTTTCCATTTCCTTCTCCAGTTCATTTTACAGATGAGCAAACTGAGGCAAACAGGCTTAAATGACTTGCCCAGGGTCACACTGGATTTGAACTCATGAAGATGAGTCTTCCTGATTCCAAGTCCAGTGCTCTATCCACTGTGCCACCTGGCTGCCCAATCTACTTTCTCTCATACTACTCTTCTTCACATGCTGCATTTCAGCCAAACGAGGCTATGCATGGTCCCTGGACTGTTCTCAACTCTATGCCTTTAAACACATCATCCTCCATGACTAGAATGGACTGGCCCAATTCCCCCCACAACTTCACCTTGTCTACTTCTATCCTTTCAAGATCCAACTCTGTTGCTATTTCCTTCACAAAACTTTTCTGATCCCCCACTTGAAACTGAACTAACTCTCAGATTCACCATAGCACTTTCTCACACATAAAAAAAAAATCTTGTATCCTATTTAATTCTTCTTGTGACTTGTATCATATTTAATTTTGAACACATGTTATTTGCCATATTAGAATATAAGCTCCCTGAGAGGAGGGGTTGGGTCTTATTTCATATTCCTCATTCTCACTGCATGGCCAGTCCACCTGGTTTTTTGAGTATACATTTTCTGAACATCATTTAACATCCCATCTGACAAGCAAGTCTTAATCGATAATATTCTACTTCCTACTTAGCCACCATGTCTCTATCTCTCTTACCCTGTGTAGGTAGCTCACAGTATGAAAGACCAAAAGGAAGATATCTAGAAAAATGAATAGATCTTTTGTGGCAGAAGGAATATGTATTTAATTGTCATGTGAGAAATGGATGGGCATTTTGGTTTCCACAGTTATGAAAACTAAATTGGAGAAATGAAACTCAAATTAGAAAATTGAAACCCACAAAGACATCAAGAAATAATCAAGGGTGGAGTTTATCTTCTGCCAAAAGAATGTAAGCTCCTTGGGGGGCAGGGATTGACTTTTGTAATCAGGGTGGTAGCCCAAGATTTGAAAAGAATATTTTGTTCTTTGCCCTTACCCCTTCTCTGTTAGCTTACTTCTTCTACAATGTAAGTTCTTTGGCAATAGGGACTGGCTATGTAATGAAGGGTGGAGATTCATATCATGTAACTTCTGTAACATCCAATTAATGGGGAAA
Source organism: Myrmecobius fasciatus (assembly GCA_023553655.1). Lineage (NCBI taxonomy): Eukaryota > Metazoa > Chordata > Mammalia > Dasyuromorphia > Myrmecobiidae > Myrmecobius > Myrmecobius fasciatus. The sequence goes on along the minus strand of JAJPUD010000996.1, from coordinate 95,793 downwards.
CATGGGAAGGACTTGAATAGAAAATAAAATGCTGCCTTTGGAGTTTCAAAGGTGTCTCTACTCACCTAGACACCCATTTTTACAACAATACAAAATAAATCTTTCCTGCATTCATCAGTGAGTAAGTGGACTTCTTGGTTAAATATTTTATTTCTTACAGCCATCTACTATATGTCAGGCCTTGTGCTGAGTACTTGAAAAAATTATTTCCTTTGATTGACTTAGAGGGAATTTAAGAGTGAACAAGGCCTAAACTTATAGTGGATAAGAAGATACAGACAGCCAATGATTTGAACCTCGAGGGATTTGCATCTACTTCATAAAGATCATGAGTCCATTGAAGCATTAATTTATACCTATCAGACAATTTACAGAGTGTGTATTTAAGGAAGAAAAAAGAAGGGCGGGAAAGCACACATTTTATTCAGTCAAGAAACATTTAGTAAGAGTTTACTATGTGTAATGTTAAGTGAGATTCAGGATGTCATGGTGGATAGAATATTGGAGTTGAAGGAAACCTTGGGATCATATCCAACATCTGCTAGTCACTAGTTATTATTTTCAATAGAAAATTACAATCACTCTCAGTCTCGGTTTATTCATCTACAAAAGGATGATAATATATATAGTATCTTGTCAGTATCCATTTTTATTAGAAAGACTTTGTGCTAGGTACTATGGGAAAAACAATGATGAATAAGAACTGGTAGCTATCCTTGAGATTCTAGCAGGGGATACAAGTAAATAAATAAATAAATATAAGAAAAAACAAAAACAGTAAAATCAGCAGCTAGATAACATAGCAGATGGAACACCAGGCTTGTAGTCAGGAAAATCTTAGTTCAAATCCAGCCTCAGACACTTACTAGCTATTATGATCATGGACAAGTCATTTAATCCTATTTGCCTCAATTTCCTTATCTGTAAAATGAACCAGAGAAGGAAATGGCAAACCACTTCAGTATCTTTGCCAAGAAAACTTTAGATGGGGCTGCAAAAAGTCAGATATGACTAAAAACAACAAGAATCACAGAACAAGAATCATAGGTAGAAGAAACCTTAGAAAACATCTAGTTCAATCCCCCTTCATTTTATTAATAAAAAAGCTGGAGACCTAAGAGATTTTAGTGTCACTAAGGTGGTTAATAACAAATCTGGAATTAGAACTAAAGTCCCCTATTCCTGACATTGCCTGAAATCTCATTACTCAGCAGATTGACTCAGGTTTTGTTACTCAGTATTTTCTTATCTCATTCTACATCACCTCTTCCCTCTGATTGGAGGGCTGGAGGGCAGAGCCCTTCACTTCTCCCAGAGCTTTGCTTGATGGAGGGCTCACAACCTCCTGAGAATTCCATGGGAATACCACATCCTTAAACCAGGGATCTACTGGGGCCACACACATCCCTTTCTTTTTGTGTGTGATCTTCCCTCATTAAATTATAAGCTCCTCAAGGACAGGGATAGTCTTTTTGTTTTTTGTATCCTCAACTTTAGTGAGGTATCTGGCATATAACAGGTGCTTAATAAATGTTTATTGAATTGAATTGAATTATTCAGCTTGAGGGATGGACTTGAAGATGGGAGGACAGAATTTAGAACTCACATTAGATGGTTACCAGTTAGGTGTCCTCAAGTAATTCCCTTTATTTGCATCAGTGTGTTTCCTCATCTGTTAAAAGGGATGACAACAGCTTTTAACTCACAGGATTGCTGTGAAAATTGAATATGTTATATGTAAAATACTTTGCAACCTTGAAACACTATATATAGTGTCCCAAAGTTAAATAACCCCAAAATGCACTGAGACACACACTGTATAATTATCTATTATTATTGTTACTATACAGCTGCGACATATATTATGTACCTGTCTTATGAAATAAGACAGGTACAAAGTGCTATGAGGGTTTGTGCTGGTCAAAGCTTATTTTTTGCCAAGTCAGGGACATCAATGTAATTGGGTGAAATCACTTGGCCAAATATGATTTTCTGTCATTTCCAAAACAGTGATTTATTAATAAAGTTTCCATCTGCCGTGGAAATGATTTGCAATTAGATGAGAGAGAGGGGGGAAAGAACTAGGGTGAATGAAATGAGCTTATTTATCATTTTCTTTGGAGTGGCATAAATGCTGTTTTGTTTCATTTGCATTCATGATTGAGTGTTTTCATTTTCTGGCTGATCTCTGCCATAAGATTTCTGAAATGGGGTAGATTGCCTCAAGAGAATGGTCACTATCGAGTGGGCATAGTATTTAGTTAACCATTGATAGATGAACCCCAATACATTGCCCTAGGTTAAGTGACTATGGCATGTTATGATATGTTGGGCTCTACTCTTTTCACTGTGGGAGTAATTTAAAATCTAACCCTAATTAACATTAATGGAAATAGAAAGTAAAAAAACCCTGGGCAGTCACAGGGATCTGTAAGTTCCCATCAAACAAAGAAAAGAAAAGCTGACCCCTCAATTTGGGTTCTCAGGACCAAATAAATAGCTGTTTTCTTAGAGTCCATTTCAACTCTACAGATCTCTTTGCTTGCTAGTGGGATTGTGGGCAAACTGGCAGGATGATCCTGTTTTGGAAATTTTAGGGTCATGATCTTGATTGTTGTTCAGTCATTTTTAGTTACATCCAACTCTTCCTGACCCTATTTTGGATGCTCTTAGTAAAGATACTGGAGTGGTTTGCCATTTCCTTCTCCAGCTCATTTTACAGATGAAAAAAGTGAGGCAAACAGGGTAAAGTGACTTGTTCAGGGTCACATAGATAGTATCTGGGCACACTTGCCCAGACAGTCACACAGATCCAAGGTCAGATTTGAACTCAGGAAGAAGAATCTACTTGACTCTGAACCCTAAATTCTGTTCATTATACCATCTAGTTGCCTCATTAAAAGATGTCTACAAGACTACCCCTCATCTAAGATAAATGCACAGTGTTAAGGATAGATACCTGAGTTAGATTTCTATTCAAAATTATTCAGAGGCTTTTTGTTGTATATGGAATAAAGTCAAAAAATTTTTGTGTGATATTCAAGACCTTACATGACATTTCCAGACTTTTCTCCAGTTGCCTTAAAGAAGTCACTTGAATGATTCTGTGACTCAGTTTATTATGTGTAGAATGAAGGGGTTAGCCTAGATGACCTCTTAATCTTATGGATTACCTTTTGCCTTTATGTCATTCCTAGTACTCAGCACAGAGTCTAAATAAATGTTTATTGATTGAGTGATTTAGGATTCCATTATCCCTTTCACAAAACATAGGGTCCCACCAAAATGGAGTCCTGAATATACCCTTTTCCCTTTTCCCACTCCGGATCTTTATACTTGGCTGTTACCTAAGACTGAAATGCCCTTCCCTTAGACCAGCTGAGTGACAGTCTCCAGGAACCCTTCCCTCATCCTCCCTCCCAAAAACTCTACGGCACTCTGTGTTTTCACTCTTTAAAAGTACTATACTTTCACATCTCATTTTTTGGTCTAGTTAATAATATACATGCTGATCTCTACTGTAAGTTCTATTGAGGTGGAACTCCTATCTGATTGATCATTATATTTTTCATAGAATGCAACAATAATCATGCTTCACAATATATTTAGAGTGCTTTTTGTTTGTCAAAGCATTTTAATTCACAAAGTCAAATGATCTTCATGGTTGCCCCAGGAAGGAGCTAGAATAATACGTTTGTCTTTATTTTAAAGATAAGGATTCCAAGATTAAGTAATTTGTCACATAAATATTAAACACCAAATGCAAGATTAGAATTTAGGATTTTTCATCTCATTGTTATTTCAAATATATCTCACTTTTCTTTTTTTACTGGAAAAGGGGAATACTGAGATTTCATCAATTTAGGGAACTCCAATGAATACATCAGCAATATAGTTCTTCCATCATTTATAATAAACAAACAAACAAAAAACAAGTTACTTGTGAGGTCCCTAAGGCACAGGGTCACATTGATAATATATATTAGAAAGCCTTGAATCTGTCTGCCTCTATCCAAATATTTACATAAATATATGTTATAGTTGTTATTTTTGAATAACCAATGAACAAAAGTTGTAGTGAGAAAGGAAAGGTGGTGATAGATGGACAAAAAAATCCTGCAGAAGACTCAAAAGAGACCAGAAAACTTCTGTTATTGGGGAAAAGGTGGTGATATCCACCTTAAAGAATTCAGAAAAAATGGTTTGGGTAGAAATATAATGAATTTGTTTTTTTAACACATTGGCTTTGAGATGATATCCAGCTGGAAAATGTGAATTTGGGAATTAAATTCATGAAAAATTTAAGGGATGTAGGCAAGACTTGTCTGCAGAAAGATCAAAGTTGAAGTCAAGGGAAAGATAGGAGGGGAAAAGAGGGGGAAGGGAGAACAATGACAGAATCCTAGTTACACTTATGGGATAGGATGACATAAAGGGTACACAAAAGGAATCACAAGAGAAGTAGGGACAAAAATCAAGAAAATACAGTCACAGAAATCAAGAAATTAAATTCAAGTCAATAAAATTTAAGCACCTACTAAGTTTAAGCCATTGTCCTAGGTTCAGAGGATGGGTAAACAAAAATGAGATAATACTCAAATTCATAGCTAAACCTAAAGATAGATAAACAAACTCAAATTAACTCAAGAAAAGAGAAAGAAGGAAAACTGGTGTTGTTCAGAAAGATCACAAAGAAGATGGTGCTAAGCAGTGAGTGAATAAAAGGACTGAGAGAAGATGAGGAAAAAAGTATAGTCCAGGTTAGTTTATAAAAATTCACAATGATAGAAGATGAACTACTGAGTTCATGAAAGAGCAATAGATTTTAGATGAAACAAAGAGGATATAAGAGATTATGGGGTTGGCAAGGTCATTTAGGGCCAGGATGTGAAGTTTCAAATGCCAAAGTGAAAAATTTGTATGGAATGATGGAATGGAATGGAAAAGAGAGAAAGGAGAGGAGAGGAGAGAAAGGAGAGGAGAGGAGAGGAGAGAAAGGAGAGGAGAGGAGAGGAGAGGAGAGAAAGGAGAGGAGAGGAGAGGAGAGAAAGGAGAGGAGAGGAGAG
>JAJPUD010000996.1:61594-90627 GCA_023553655.1 Myrmecobius fasciatus | reverse complement strand
GGAGAGGAGAGGAGAGGAGAGGGGAGGGGAGGAGAGGAGAGGAGAGAGGGAGGGAGGGAGGGAGGGAGGAAGGAAGGAGGGAGGGAGGGAGGGAGGGAGGAAGAAGTGAAGGAAGGAGGAACAGAGGAAAGGAAGAAGTTTTGGCTTTCTGAAATTTTCCGGAAAAAAAAAATCAATCTGGAAAGTGCTTACATTTTTTGAGCAAGAGAGTGACATGAGAGTATTTTGTAGATGTGTGGAAAACATGGGAGAAGGAGGATTGGAAATGGGGATGCCAATCATTAAAACTATTAACAATAGTCTGCTCAAAGTGGGGGAATGGAAAAGATGTGGATCTAAACAAGGAAAATCACTATGTGAGTAAAGAGGAGAAAGATACAAGGGATATTAAAAGTAAATAAACAAAGGAAATGAGATCTTCTTTGGTAGGTGTGGTTAGCACAGGAATTGATCCCTTAAGCAGACCTGGAGAAGGGACTGATAGAGATCAATTTAGCTCCATGGTCCCACCTTCTGGGGAGGTCTGCTAGTCAGATATCCAAATTATGTCAAACCCCAGAGATCCACCCTCTATAGAGGTCTCCAGCAGTGTCATCTTGCCATGCTGCATCAGAAATCCCGGACATGTCCTTGAGGTTAAATTTTCCATATAAAATTTACCTTTGCCATCCCATGGCTGCTGCCTTCCTTTGGGTCAGTTTGCCATGGCACTCTGCCTTTTGGTGTCTTTTTCCTTACTGGCCCCCCCATGCCATGTGGTATCTCTTTTAACTCCACTATGTTTCCCAATCCTACTTCGCCTCTTTATAGCTAACTCTTTTAGGGTGCTAAGTCCCTTTTAGGATTTAGCCTGCCAGCTAAGGGCATGCCCAGTCTCATGGGATGCTCCCTTTCTACTGGGTAACTGTGAGTTCCACTGAGGAAATGGTCTTTCATATCCTCTCCCAACTCTATTTCATATTTACCATTTCAGTGTCTATTGTGTCCCTTCATTTGGTCTTTAATCTCTTCACTAAATAAAACTATCTTTTGCCAAAGATAAGCCATTGTGAATTCTTCACTGAACCCCCAACTTTTGGTGCCTACCATCATCTGGTATCGACATCACGCTACATCATTTAGTCATCAAACTACATCAAAGTGATATTTATTAAGTATTAACTATGCTCAAGCACTATATTAAGTGCTGGGGATACAAATACAAAAGTGAGAAGATGTCTACTCTCAAAAAAATGTAGATTATAATAAACCATATACAAAATGTTAGGGGAATCAGAGGATGGTAAGGTGATTCATAAAGCAGTCAAATGATAAACACTGAAAGAGAGGGAAGTGATAGAGGAGTCACAGTAAACTCAACAATGGCAGGAACCATATGTTATTTATTTTTATACATTCTCCAGCACCTAGAAAAAAGTTCTTAAATGTTAAATAAATTTTCAGGGAGTGCATGGATGAATCAATGAATGAGCAAGGTCAAGAAAAGGAAATTTTATAAGATAGGAAAGTTCTGAGATTGATTTTAGGGACAGAAGAAAAGATCGATGGAAAAGGATTTGGAAAAAGGAATGATTGATGGAGGAAGATTTTAGAAGAAGTAATACATGACAGGAGGACATAGAAGTAGATGTTTTCTTATTTTGTATATTTTGCTAGTAGAGTAATGATAGGAGGGTAGAAGCTAGGTTATTTTTCTTCTAAATGAGATGAAATTTTATAGTGATGCACCTACCCTGTTCAAAAATCAGCATCAGCAGTATAAAAAGCATTTAAAAAGCAATAGGAAAACACAAATACAGAGACAGACAGACAAAAAGAGACAGAGAGACAGAGACAGAGAAATCAACAATAACTTAGGCAATATTAAAATATTTTAAGAGAAATAGTGCCCAATACTAGGAGATGTGAGAGCCCCTGACCAGGACAGATATTTTATGAAAGATGTCAGTAAGCTAGTGAATTTCCACAGAAGGATAATCAAAGAGTGGAAGGGCTCAAGATCATGCCATATGAGAATCAATCCTCCCAAAAAAAAATTATCCTGTAGAAGAGACAGCTTACAAGAAGACATGATAATTGTCTTTAAGAATTTGAAGAACTATGTGAAAGAATAGTTATCATGTATATATTTAACACTATGAAGAACTAGGGGAAAATGAATGGAAATTATGAATAAGTAAATATATACACTCAATAATGAAAAATATTTCCTAACAATTATAACAATCCCAAAGTGTAACAGGTTACCTGACTCTCCCTTATTGGAGTTTTTTCCAAATACACCCTGAATGAAGCAAACTATGAAAGCTATCTCACAAGATGGAGACAGTGTTCCAAAGATTGAGTGGAGGTCGGCTGTGCCCCAGGGTCAGGTTGCTTTCTCCAGAGATCACATGGTTTACAAGGAGTAGAACCATATAGCGCTTTTCTTTGTGAGACTAAGTTGGAGCCACCTTGGCACTGAAATTCCCGTATAAGGTAATTTAGTAATCCTAAAAATGTGGTTGGATTAGAAAGTTTTTTCCTCATTTATGACAGAATGAGAGGTCATTTCTCCTGACTAATCAGGGCAAAGATCCAGCCTGTAGGGAGTGTTACCCCAGACCCCTATATAATTCTTGTCCCCTCTCCTTGTCTTTGACTGCTTGTAGGGATGGAGATGCCCTTTCTCACGAGATCATAATAAAATTCCTTTTTCTTTTTGAGAAATCTCCTTAATGTATTTGAGCTAGTGTTCTTGTCCCACACAAGAATGTCCACTTTTCAAGTAGGTTGTAGAGGTGGCCAAAATCAGATATGGGTTGGACTAGTTGGTCTCTGGAGTATCTCCCAATTAGATTCAGTGAAAATGTTATTATTGCAATTCTATACTTATATATTTTTTGCTTTTATCAGAATTATATAACTTCCATAATGTGTGAGCCAATGACTGCATATAGTCTAGCAGAAAGAATCCTGAACTAGAGTTGAGACAAATGTTCATGTTCCAGTTGTGAGAAATGAATTTATTTGGTATCCACAGTTATAAGAATTAAATTGGAGAAATGAAACTTGGATTAAAAAATGTAAGAAGGGAAGTGGGGTGGGGAGTAAGGATAGAGGTTATCTCACCCAAAAGAATGGAAGAATGGAAGCTAGTTTGGGGGCAGGAACTGGATTGAGTGGGAAACACTATTTGATAGCCTCAGGCTTTCTTATCTCATTTTTAGAAGCTGTACCCTAGAAACCCCAGCCAATGGGGAAAGGAGCTAAGAGGTTGGGGAGGAGAGCTTGTGTTAGGGAATTTAAAAAAGAGAATGCCCTTTGCCTGGGTGTGTGTCTCTCTAAAACCAAGCTTTTTGTGTTAAAGATTGCATACCCTTTCTCATAAGAAAGAAATCATCTTTTTCCTACACTTACTCAGACTTCTGATTGTTTCAGTGATTGCTACTGTCCCACACACAGTTCTGTTGCTATGGAGTTGGAAGAGATGATCTGTAAAGCCCCGTCTGACTTTTTTAATAGCATTTATTTTTTGCCCCAGTTACATGTCAAGAAAATTTTTAACATTCATTTTTATAAGATCTTTCTCCCTTCCTTTCCTCTTCTCCCCTTTCCTAAAATGGTAGGCATTTTGATATAGTTTATACATGTGCTATCATAAAACATTTTTCCATACTAATCACAGCTGTGAAAGAAAAAAAAATCACAAGAAAAAAGCCACAAGAAAGAATAAAGTAAGTGAAAAAATGCTTTGATCTCATTCAAAGTCCATCAATTCTTTATCTGGTTATGGATAGGATTTTCTTTCATGATTCCTTTGTACTTGTCTTGGATCATCATGTAGCTGAGAAAAGCTGAACATCATTGAACACAGCACAATGTTACTGATGCTGTGTACAATGTTTTCCTGATTCTGTTCATTTCACTTTCCATGAGTTCATACAAGTCTCCCCAAGTTTTTCTGAAACCTTCCTGTTCATCACTTCTTATTGTACAATAGTATTTCATTATATTTCTCTTCCATAATTTGTTCAACCACTGCTCAATTTCTAATATTTTGCCCCTTCTGACTGTAATACAGAGTTATTAACACTTAAACTTGTACTGAGACCTTTGGGACACTTTGTATTATATGATTCACTTAAGGGAAAGAATATTTCCTATTTTCCTCCTTTTTTAACATGAAAGAATATTAGATTCAGTAAGATAAAATAAATCTATCCTTTTTATAATAAGCTTTGAGACCATTCTATTGGAGCTTGACTTTAATGATGGATACTTATGACCACAATAATAGCTTCTCTTACATAAAAGGTACTCTCACATCACAGATTAAAGATATGGACATTCCAAGAGACTTAAGATGAACTTGGGCTTGATAGAAGTAAAGAAATGTGACTACAGAAAAATGGTTTGGTTTAAATCTAAGTCCTTCTCAAAACTTACTAATTATACAATAATGGACAAATAACAAGATCTTTCAAATTTAGTTTCTTTAACTGTAAAATGAGAATAAAACCTATTTTAACTACTACAGAAGATTGATTATACTAAGTATCAAATAAAATCATGTATATAAAGCATTTTGTAAAATTTCAAATGTTGTATAAATTAGAACTCTTATTAATATGTTAATAAACTATGATTTTATCAGTTTAGAAATTGTAACTATAGGATCTTCATTAATAGACAAATAAATTTAAGATTTAATAGATAAGCTGTAGAGAGGTGCTTAGGGCAAATAGACATTAAGTGACTTGCCCTAGTAAGTTTGTGGCAGGATTTGAACCCAGTTTTTCCCAACTTTAATATCATTTCTCTATTAGGTGATGGCACTTCTATTATTATTCTTACTAGTAATACTAAGACCTCTGGACATATCAAAGTTCTTTACACAATGCCTAGATGATACTAATGACCAGGAAATTTTATAAAAGATTCTGGACTCAGTTTCATTCATAGATCATTACAGAAGGGAAGATTAGTTTCTTAAGGAGTAACTTTGGAGACTCAACAAGCCACACAACTTCAACAGGCATTGTTCAATTTATTTTTCTTATTGACCAATTTTCTTTTCATGCAAACTCCAAATACAGGCTCTTCACTATGCACAATCCCAGAAAAAAGTTCACCAAAACAACATAAAATACATTTTAATTTATGTATTTTATTCTGAACTGGAGAAATAAAATGTATAGGATTAACTGAGTGAAGACTCTCTCATGGGAATATGGCCGTAAACTATTCCCTAATTATGACTTGAGACTTTTGTAAAAACAAATTGAGCTATAGCTAAAAAACTGCAGGTGGATTGTCCTGAATGAACATTCCCCTCCTGTTTTCCACCAACTTTTAAGCACTTCTCTTAAGGACAATTTAGTCTTTTGCTTCTGGGAGAGATTTCTGTGTTAGAATACAAGCCTCGACTCCCCCAAACAATGGGAGAAAAGATCAAGGGGGATGGGGCTTCTGCTCTATTTAATCTTGCACTCCTTTACCACAAACACCTTGTCAGATGGGAGATGCCCTTTCTTTTGAGATCATAATAAACCCTTTTTTCGCTTTTTCTTTCTTTCTTTCTGAGAGTCTGATTGTTTTTGTGGTTGCTACAATCCCACACAGTTTGGGGGTTCATCTGGGATATTTCCTATTTATGAGGGGTCTCTCCTGCTAATCCTTGGGCAGGTGCTCTCTGGGGAGTTCTCAGGTGGTCCTTAGACTTAGCTAAGGGACTCCCACTCCGATTAGGAAAACTCCCAAAGAGAGACACTTGGAGAAAGCAAAAACAGAAATAGGATAGCAAAGAGAGAGGATTAATTCAGCCCAGGAGAAAAGCCAGCTAGGGAAAGTTTAAAATCAGTCAGGTAAGTTATATACAGCCCAAATTAGCAAGAACTGAGCAAGGGGAGGAAGTGGGGAAGAAATTAGCCATACCAGAACTTTCCTCTGCTGAGCAACTGGTGAGCCTCCTGAATGACTGGGATGGGGACTGGGAGAATTTAAGGAGTTAAAAATCTGTTTTTTTTTTTTTTTAAAAAAAGTCATATTTCCCTTTAATATTGGGAAAATCTTAAGCAGTTCCAATCCAAAAGTAATTTTCCTATTTTCCTTTCTTAAGATTGGGTGAGTCCTCTGGACAAGATACTGTGAACCTTGGAAAAGGAAGGTAGCTATTTCTAAATCTATCTAATGTCTTGGGAAGATAGTTCTTTAGGAAGAATTGGGATAAAGTACCAAAATGCAAAGGGAAATATTGTTTTGTTTGGCCAGGTGCCGCTCACTCACTGAGAAATTGTCCATCCCAGGGGTTGGGTACAAATTCAAAGAAGCCTTCAATACCTGGATGGTCTACTTCTAAGGTTTGGGCTCTAGAATTCCCTTCCTCACTTCCACTCCAAGATGGGACCAAGAATGGGAGCTTGACTGAATTGGAAAAGCTGTTTGTGTTTGTATGTGTAAGCCTGTTGTTTGTCTTCTGTGTTTCTCCCAGTCAGCCAAATTACAAAGGAAAAGATCTAGCTATTTGGGATTTTTTAAAAATGCTTGTTTTGTATATAATTGGACTTATGCAAATAGCTTTTATTTAGAGAGAAGAAGGACTTGTTCTGAAATAGGGAAAGTTTTTTACTGCCACAATAAAAAGAAAAAAAAACTGCTATATTTCTGTGAACCTAGAATTGGCCAATTTGGGTCTGCAGAAATAGTTAAAGTTACAGAACTATTCAAACATTTTAGCAGATTCTAGGGTTTTTGAGACTAAGTTTTAAGTTGCTTGGCACTATCTATCACATAAATTGAGTTGGTCTATTGTATTTTTAAGTAGACCTAATTTACATGATTAAAAGCCTTCTGGGGGCCAGAACTTGAGGCTTATAGGGGGAAAACAAAACAAAACAAAACTACCCTCTCTGGGATTTTCCAAGCTTCTCAGGTTTGTGGAATTTATCTTGGCTAGGGTAGCGTCCCTGACTGGCCCAAATTATTCTAGGATTATGTCTGGTGCCCCAACATCTTTAACACAGCTGTCCTCCTGGATTTTTGGAAGGGAGGGCGAGGTATTTACTGGGCCACAGACCTGTAAACTTTTTTCAATTAAAAAATATACTTATTCCTGGAAAAAAAAAGATTTCAACACTTTTATAATTCATAAAATACCTCTAATTTTTTTAACAAAAATATTTTTAAATTCTTTTTAAAAATTCTGAAATAAGAAATCTCCTACCATTCTTTCCCCACCACTGAGAAGGCAGCCACTATGAAAACAATTATATATATGAAATTATGCAAACACTTTTATATTAGCAATGTTACAAAAGAAAAAGAAAAATGAAGTGAAAATAATTTTACTTTAAAAAAATTTTGGTCCAATATTATTTAGATATTATCTGTATTTTGAATCTTAAGGTTTGTCTTGCTTTCTCCCTTTAACAAAGAAGTAAAAGCAAGAAAATTTTGTTTATAGGAATATGTGTAATTACAGACAAATTGTATCTAAAAGGTGTGTAATACGTCTGAAGCTAAATAAGAAGGTATTGAGGAGGTCCTTGTGGAGGGAAGGAGCCTGGCTCCAAAATATTAGGTTAGGTTTTAATTAAATGGCACCAATGGGGAAACTGAGATATAAGGAATGGGAAGAAGCTTTCCCCCAGGCTCTTCTGCTTTGAGAGGTTAGTGGAATAACATTGGAACAAATTGTACCTATGTAGGGATTCATAGAGACTATTGATTCTGATAATGAAACATACTTCTTAAGTTTTATAAGAAATAATGGGGAGGGATTGTAAATTGAATGGCAATTCCATACACCTAAGTGAATCAGATTCTTAAGAAATGGATTATTAAATTAATGTTAGAGACTAAATTGTCTAGGACTAAATATTTGCCTATGTTTGTTAAAAGAATTAGGACTGTTCCCAGAAGTGCTCTCAGACTTTCACTATATGAGATGTTGTTTACTTTTATTTGGGAGGGGGAAAAAAAGAAATGCCCTCTTTTGGAAAAAGGATTAGTTTTTAAGGAATTATATACTGGCTGTGTCATCATCCCTTTTTAGCTGATTGCTAAGGGTGATTCAGACAACCCCTTTGGAGTTTGCAGTCCAGAAGTCCTGGAAGAAGCAGAGTGGGAAAGACCTTACTAGATACTACAGATGACTGAGACTATAGTACAGAAGCTGAAAACACTAGGCTTATAGGACCTGTGGAGGAACCTCCAGAATGGATTGTTAAGGACAATTTATAACCTCTAAAATTGACTTTATAATTAGGAATGTTTTGGTGGGATGGGAAATTAATGGTGCTCAGAAAAAATTTAAAAATATTGATGTTATACCTGTTATTTATAATTCCAAAAAAGTTTGTAGGGACTCTTTGATTGAAGGAAGTTAAATTAACATTTTTTTAAGATGAAGAAATTATTAATGTTAATTTTGATAGAGTTTTTTAAATGTGAGATTAGGATATTCTATATTCTATGTGAATTTTAATTGGTTGTATTGAGTCATTTTAAAGCTGTTTCCATTGTTTAGCAAGATTCTGAGAATAGTGGTCTATGTCTTTGTCACTTTGATCATGGTTAATACTTGAACATATTTGATATAGATAGGTTATTGAGCATCTTAAAGCAAAATGATTTGTTTAATGTTGAATTTAAAACCCATCTACTTAGATTTGAAGATAAGCTGGGAACTTTCCAGAATGAATCTCTTACTGTTATCAATGAAAGTAATTATAGTTAATATTTATTTAGGATATGAGATCCTTGAGAGCAAAATTCATCTGAAGCTTTGATTAATGAGACTTGCTATTTGAAATAAAATCTCTTGGAAATGTAGCTCATATTATTTGGAGTTTTGAATTGATGATTGTGTGATGATCATCAAACCAGTGATCTACCATCTAAAAGGAATATTCTACAAACTACTCAGAGGAATATGATCCTGAATTGTTACAGGTAGAGATTAGTTTCTGGACTCTTGATAGCATATAAAAATTTCTTTTAAGGAAATTTATTCTTTTGTTTTGGGGATGGATTTCCATGTTTAAAGTATAAGCCTGGACTCCCTTAAACAATGGGGAAAAAAGATCAAAGGGGAAAAGGCTTCTGTTCTATTTAGTTTTGTTTTTTCCAGGTTTATGCTTTGCACTCCTTTACTGACACTTTGTCAAATGGTAGCTGCCCCCCTCCTCTCTCTCATAATGAGCCCCTTTTTCTTTTTCTTACTCTGAGAGTCTCTGTTTTTGTGGTTGCTTATTGTTCCACACATAAAATAAGTATTTCTATTGTTCCACACATAAAACAAGTATTTCTATAAGATAATTGAATTTTAAAAAGATGGTTCTCTTGAAACTGCACATTTATTATGTATAATTTGCTATTCCTTTTAAATACATAAAATTATCATGTAATTTTTTTGCTTTTTTTTTCTTCCCTTTCCCCTATCCTAAAGACAGCTACCATTAAGCACAAATATGTGTCATATTTGTAAAACAGTTCTATATTATTTAGGTCTTGATTGACTCATTTTGAATGTAAATAGCAATTTTTTTACACAGAAACCCTGACAGTCTTCCCTCAAAGATTCATTCATTTATTTGGATTTTTTTGGACAACGTGAAAGAGGAGATTCTTTGCTTCAATTGCTATCTAGTCTTCAGCTCTAAATGGGTGCAGCCTCAGTCAACTGAGACTTCTTAAGACCTTAGCTTTAAAAGGTCAAGATCTCCCTTTGCTTTCAGGGCCATCTCCAGTGGTCTTGATCTATATCTGGCCACTGGACCCAGATGACTCTGGAGGGGAAATTGAGGCAGGTGACTTTGCACAGTCCTCCCTCACTTAAATCCAAATCACTTTTTTGTCATGGCATCACCTCCCTGATGTTATGGTTCCTCTTTGAGAATGAAGGACAAAATAGCAACCTATGGGTACAGATAATACCTTCTTTCATAGGTTCTTTGAAGTTCATTTGCGTATTTATAATAGTAAAGATGACTTAAGCACTGAATGTTGTTTTTGCAATTGATTGATAGACCATGTAATGTTTTATTTTGGTAATCTACCATTTCTTTTTTTAATTAAATATTTTTCCCTGGTTATACATACATATTAACTTTTTAACATGCATTTCTTTATGAATCATGTTGCGAGAGAAAATCAGAACAAAAGGGAAAACTACTGGGAAAAAAAAAAAAGAAAAAGAAGTGAACAAAGCATGTGTTGATTTATATTCAATCTCCATAGTTCTCTTTCGGCATGCAGATGACATTTCTCCAAAGCCTATTGAGATTGCCTTGGATCATTGAATCACTAAGAAGAACCAAGTCATTCATAGTTGATCATAGCACAATCTTGCTATTACTGTAGTCTACCATTTCTTGAAAGAAATCAAGAAGAAACTTGCATGCCCCCTTTTCTAAGAAAGGGTTGTAATTCTCAGGACTGCATTCCATCAAGAAGAAAAGATGTATGAATCCCCAAGGATTGTCAGCACCTTCCATGGGGCAGAGGTGGTGTAGGGAGGGAGGTAAAGTAAAAGAATAGTGAGCAATCAAGATGAGGAAAGATTCCAAGAAGAGGGGAGTTCCCCCTACACATCAACGCTTCCATTAGACATTGTTTCCTTTATGAACTGCTGTTACTAAGAATAATACATGTCAAAATATATATATATATATGTATATAAATATATATGTAAACATATTATATTATAGAGGATGTTCAAATTGAGTGCTCCAGAAAATCTATCCTACTGAGAGACATTGAATTCACAATGGATTAGGATCAAGGAGCATGAAAGACAAAAAAAGATAAATTGAAAAGGGAAACACTGCAAAAGAATGTTATTTAAACTGAGGCTGAAGAGAAAGAAACTTTGGACTACATACCTACTTAACAGGTACAGAAGGGTCAAGGTGAAGGAGGTGGGAAAGAAGAGGAAAAACAAGTAAATAGCAGGGAAAGCAGATGGAGAAAGTAGAAGGAAGAAAAGAAAGGAAAGGAAAGAAATTATAGTAGACATACCCTATATAAATTAATATTAAAGCTGCCTTTTTTTAAACCCGGGGTTTCACCTTACTTTGGTTTTCTTTTGTTAAAGCTGCCTACATTTATGTAGTTATACTAATTGTGCTCATTTTTCTTTGGTTGTCCTTTGTTCTCTCTGTATCACTTTGTACTTTTTCCAGTCTCTTTGAATTCTTTATATTTATCATTCCTTAAAGTGCAAATATTGGGCAGATAGGTGGCATAGTGATTCCAGGATAGATCTGGAATCAAAGAAGACAATTTCCTAAGTTCAAATTTGACATTAGATACTTACTAGTTATGTGACCCTGAGCAAATCACTTAACCCTATTTGGCTCAGTTTCTTCATCTGTAAAATAATCTAGAGAAGGAAATGGCAAACTAATGAAGTATCTTTGCCAAGAAAACCCCAAATGGGCTCATGAAGAGTTGGACACCTCTGAAACAACTGAACAGTATGGTGCAATTATATTCTATTATATTCACATACCATAATTCATTCAACCATTCCTCAGTCACTGAAAATATACAGTTGGGATCCACCCACAGATTACTTATGACTTTTTGCTATTTTTAAAATATTTGTATTTAAAGTTTTGAGTTCTAAATTCTATCCCTCCTTGTGTGTCTCTTCCACCATGTAAGCAATCATATATAAATTATGGATGTACAATTATGTAAAACATTTCCACATTAGTGACTTTGTTCAAGAAAACTCAAATAAAAGGAAAAAAAGTGAAAAATAGCATGCTTTTGTCTGTATTCAAGCAACATCAGTTAGAGGCAACTATTATGCTCATTAGTCCTTTAGGATTGTCTTGGATCATTGTATTGCTGAGAATAGCTAAGTCATTCACACTTATTTATTGACAATATTGCTGTGACTATATACAACCTTCTGCTAATTCACTTCACTATGCATCAATTCAAAAGTCTTTCCAGCTTTTCTGAAATCATCCTATGTATCATTTCTTCTAGCACAATAATATTCCATTGCAATCATATACCACAGCTTGTTTAGCCATTCTGTTCGCTCTAATTCTTAGCTACCAAAAAGAGCTGCTATATATTATACAAATGGGTAAAATGCATCATTTTATTATAGACAAGATACAACAGACACACCCATAGGGGAGAAATTGCCTCTAATAAGTTTTTATAAATTCACAACTATGACAAATATTCAATAGATTTTTGGGAGGGATTTTTATATGTATTTCCTTGTAACCTAGCTGCCATTAATCTAAATACCTTATGTTTTATTGTGTACGTTATATGTGGTCTGGGCTTCCTCTAAGATGGTACATAGTAGTTTCTGTTTTGATTAATTCTGAATTCAGAAACTTTAGGAATTCTATGAATAAAAGGTTCATCTTTAAAGTGTAGTTGGGAATAAATCCAATCTGAAAATTTATCTGATCCTTAACATTTATCTATATCTATATAAATAAAGATATCTATATCTTTTATCTATAACAATTTAGAATTGTATATTAAAGGACTGAATATTTTTAAATGGCTCTTCAATTATAGATAATTTCCAAAAGTGCAACTTAGACATTAAAATGGTTTTGTTTTCAGTTATCTTGAAATTAAAATAGATGAATGCATACATATATATATATATGTACATATATATATATATATACATATATATATATATATATTTCCAAAAATCTGTGCGTGTTTGTGTGTGTGTGCCCTAAATTAACTTTCTCCTCAGATGATTCAGACTTCCCTTGGCATTCACATCTTTTAACAAAATGGTAAAAAGGGGGTTGGGGAGAAAAACAGAACCAGCTATCTGACTTCTACTTTGTCCATTACTACAGTTTATTCTTGTCAAGATTGTCCAAAACAATATGGTGTGAAACCATCTATTTGTATTTTTGTTTCTGACATTAACAAAGTACTACAGGAAATTAAAATAACACAAAATTAGAAAAAAAGTAAAACTTTTTTTTTTTTTTGCTGAGGCAATTGGGGTTAAGTGACTTGCCCAGGGTCACACAGCTAGGGAATGTTAAGTGTTTGAGACCAGGTTTGAACTCAGGTCTATCCTCTTGACTTCAGGGCTGGTGCTCTATCCACTGCACCACCTAGCTGCCCTAGTAAAACTGATTTTTAAGTGGGGGGGGGAAGATCTGCTATAAATATTTTTGCACAAGTAGCTCATTTTCCATATTTTTTGGGGGGATGTCTTTGGGATATAGACCTAGTAATGGTATTGCAGGATCAAAGGGTGTAAACATTTATAGACTTTGGACACTGAATGGGATAAATTGAGTGAAGCCCTCTCATAAGAATGTGGCCTTGACATATGCCCATTATGTGACTTGAGACTTTGCAGTAACAAGCTGAGGTATAGCTAAAAGCTGCACATATTCCTTTATGTTAGATAAACATTTCCCTCCTGTGGACACCACCCCCTTTTCATTAGCATTAAGTGCCTAATACATAAAGAGTGTGTTATTGATTGGTATTCCTTATTTCTGGGGTACATATTTAGTCTCTGGGTAAATCAGAACTCCCCAGCCAATGGAAGAAGAGGTTAGAAGGGATGGTGGGGGCTTCTGCATTAGGGTCTGCACAATCCTGTGTTTGTACTCCTCTTACTGGCATCTTGTCTGCTGGGAGTTGTCCTTTCTTATGAGATCATAATAAATCCTTTTTTGTTTTTACCTTGAGAGTTTCTTATTTTAATTTGGGTGAGGGTTGGTGTCCCACACAGCTTTGAGGGCTTGTTCCAGAATATTTCCTGTTCATGAGAGGTCTCTCCTGTACTGAATCTTGGGCAGGTGCCCTCGGAAGAGTTCTCTTGTGGTCCTTGGACTCAGCTTGGGAACTCCAGCTCCACTTGGGTAAATTCCCGAGGAGAGACACTCAGAGAAAGCAAAAAGAGAAGTAACTAGGCTAAGATAGAAGATTAATTTGGCTCAGGAGCTAAACCAGTCAGGTAAGTTGTGTACAACTCAGGTAGGTAAGCAACTGGTGAGGGAAGGGAAGGACTCTAAGCTATCAGAGTCCAGAAGAGTACTTTCCCTTTGACAAGAAATGGTGAGCACCTGGGAGCACTGGAATGCTCCAATTTCTCTTTGATGTTCTGAAACCCTAAGCAGTTAGAGTCCTTAAGGGGGTTCCTAGTAAGATTGGGTGAGTCCTCCACCAAAAATAATGAGTTGTAATGTGGAAAGGAATAACTATGGTAGTTGGCTCTAAAAACCTATCTAGTGTTCCCAGAACATAGCCCTTTAGGAAGAATTGGGCTGAAAGACCAAAATTCATAGGGATTAAATACAGTTGTTTTCTTTGGACAGGTGCCCCACTGGGAGGAACAATGGGTTCTCCAGAACTCCCCTCCTCACCTCGACTCTAAGGAGGGGCCAAGAACAAAAGGTTGATTGATTTAGAAAAGCAGTTTTGTTGGGTGTGTGTATGTGTGTATGTGTGTGTATGTGTGTGTGTCTATGAGAGACAGAGAGAGACAGAGAGAGAGAACCATGTTTTGCCTTCAGTCACATGAATTACAAAGGAAAAGATCTGGCTATTTGGGATTTAAAAGTGCTTGTTTTATACATAATTGTACCTATGCAAATAGCTTTTAGCTAGCTAGAAGAAGGATTAGTTCTGAGATAGGAAAAGTTTTTAGCTGTCACATCAAAAAGAAAAAAGAAAAAACTGACATTTCTGTAGATATATGCCTGGCCAATTTGGGTCTGCAGAAATAGTTACGGTTCTAGAATTGCTAAAACATTTTAGCAGATTCTGAGGATTTTGAGACTAATCATTAAGTTGTTTGACACTATCTCTCTATCAGCTAACTTAAGTTAGTATATTGTATTTTTTTTAAAGCCTAATTTATCTGACTAAAAGCTTTCTGAGGGCCTAAATCTGAGGCTTGCAGAAAAACTGCAAAAGAAAAAAAAATGCCCTCTGAGATTTCCCAAGCTTCTCTGTGAACGCCTCTGACATTCTCTGAAACCAACAGAAGATTAAGCCTTTAAACTGATTTTGGAGTCAAAGCACCCCCAAATATAACACATTCTCAGAAGTTACCTTGGAAGAACATCAGAACAGGTCTGTTTCAGTTGGGCATGGGGACAGTTTGCAGAGCCCAGATGGCAGATCAGACAGGGCAGGAAGCCAGGCCAGGACTCAAGAGCCTGGCAATTTCTAAGCACCTGGGAAGTTTCTGTGAGCCTCTTAGGTTACTCTGTTATAGTTGCAAGCAGGTGTTTTGGCAGATTTGCCTTTTGTAAAAGGTAAATTATAAACCACTGAGCCCAAGAAGAATATTTGACCTGGCCTTAATCCAGCACCAGAAATCAATCAAGAGAACTGCCCCTGGGCAAATTAAAACAACTCTCTCTCCTTTTCTTTGAACAGACCTCAAGCCTTAAAAAAATGAATAAAAAACAAAAAAGAACTCTCACCATAGACAGCTTTTGTGGAGAGAGAGAACAAATCTCAGATCCTGAGGTTCCTAAAGGTAAAGCAACTCCAGAGCAACCCCCTTCCACAAAGGGAAACATGAGCTGATTTCCCATTTCACAAGGCTTTCCTGGAAGATTGCATAAAGAATCTCAAAAGAGAGCTAGAAGAAAAATGGGGAAATGAAATGAGATCATTGCAAGAAGGAATGGGAAAAGCATATAATGCCCTGCAAAAAAGATATGAAAAAGATACCAATTCACTGAAAAACAAAACTGGTGAAATGGAAAAAGAATGCAATGAACAAAAAAATTCAATTGGCCAATTACAAAAAGAGTTTAAAAAGTTAACTGAAGGAAATAATACACTAAAAAATTAGCATTGAACAAATGGAAATGAATTACTCAATAAGACTTCAAGAATCAGTCAAACAAAAACAAAAAAAAAATGGGGGCAGGGGCAGCTAGATGGCGCAGTGGATAGAGCACCAGCCCTGAAGTCAAGAGGACCTGAGTTCAAATCTGGCCTCAGACACTTAGCACTTCCTAGCTGTGTGACCCTGGGCAAGTCACTTAACCCCAATTGCCTCAGCAAAAAGCAAAAAAAAAAAAAAAAAATGGGGGCAGCTAGGTGGTGGAGTAGATAGAGCACCAGCCCTGAAGTCAGGAGGTCCTGAGTTCAAATTTGGTCTCAGACACTTAACATTCCCTAGCTGTGTGACCCTGGGCAAGTCACTTAACCCCAATTGCCTCAGCAAAAAAGCAAAAAAAATTGAAAAAATAGAAGAAAATATGAAATATCTACTAGGAAAAACTACTGACCTGGAAAATAGATTTAGGAGAGACAGTTTAAGGATTATTGAACTTCCTGAAAGTCATAATGAAGAAAAGAACCTAGACACCATCTTACAGGAAATCATAAAAGAAAACTCCCCTGATGTTTTAGAATCAGAAGATAAAATAGACATTGAAAGAATTCACCAATCACCTCCTGAAAGAGACCCTAAAATTAAATCCCCAAGAAATATCATAGCTAAATTTCAGAATTATTGCATCAAGGAAAAGATACTGCAAACAGCCAGAAAGAAACAATTCAAATACCAAAATTAAGATCACCCAAGATCTATCAGCTCCCACCTTTAAGGATCAAAAGGCCTGGAATCTGATATTCTGAAAGGCAAAGGAACTTGGATTGCCGCCAAAAATAAGCTATCCAGCTAAAATGAGCATTATCTTTCAGGGAAAATTATGGATATTTAATGATATAGATGAATTTCATCTATTTCTAATGAAAAGACCAGATCTGAACAAAAAATTTGCCTTCCAAAAACAAAACTCAAGAGAAGCATAAAAAAAGATGAAAAGGAAAGAACTCTTGAGAACTATATTTCTTTTTATGGTTATACTTAAAGAATACTGGTACAATTTGATTTTATTTTCATAATATGAAAAAGAAACTAGAGGTAGAAGGGGGATCATACTGGAAAAAAGAGGGAAAAGAAGATAAAATAAGGGAAATTACATCTCATGAAGAGGCAAAGAAAACCTATTATAATTGAGGGAAAGAAGGGAAGGGAATGAGCACTGTGTGAATCTTACTCTCATCAGATTTGGCGTTAAGAGAATATCAAACATATTTGGTTTCACAGAGAAACTTGTCCCACCTTATAGGGAAGTGGGAGGGAAAGGGGGGAAAGAAAGGGAAAGACTAATAGAAGGTAGGGGAAAGGGGAAAGGTAGTAAAAAAAAAAAGGGTAAGGGGCTTTAAAGAGGGAGGACTGTTTGAGGGAGATGGTCATCAAAAGCAAAATACTGGGGAGGAGGGAAAGGAAAGAGAAAAACATAAATTTGGTTAATTAAGATGGCAGGAAATACAGAATTAGTTATTTTAACTATGAATGTGAATGGGATGAACTCTCCCATGAAACAGAAGTGGATAGCAGACTGGATTAAAAGCCAGAATCTTACAATATGTTGTTTACAAGAAACACAGCTAAAGCATAGTGATACATACAGAGTAAAGGTAAAGGGCTGGAGCAGAATTTATTATGCTTCAGGTGAACAAAAAAAAAAAAAGCAGGGGTAGCAATCCTCATCTCAAATCAAGTAAAGGTAAAGATAGATCTAATTAAAAGAGATAAGAAAGGAAACTATATTATACAAAAGGGTGCCATAGATAATGAAGCAATATGAATTCTAAACATATATGCACCAAGTGGTATAGCATCCAAACTCCTAGAGGAGAAGTTAAGAGAGATGCAAAAAGAAATAGAGAGCAAAACTATACTAGTGGAGGATCTCAACCTTGCTCTCTCAGAACTAGATAAATCAAACCACAAAATAAATAAGAAAGAAGTTAAGGAGATAAACAAAATGTTAGAAAAGTTAGGTATTGATAGATCTTTGGAGAAAATTGAATGGAGACAGAAAGGAGTTTACTTTTTTTCTCAGCGGTTCATGGAACTTGTACAAAAATTGACCATGTGCTAGGGCATAAAAACCTCAAATCAAATGCAGAAAGGCAGAAATAGTAAAGGCATTTTTTCAGATCATGATGCAATAAAAATCACATGCAATATAATGCCAGGAGAAAATAGACCAAAAGCTAATGGGAAATCAAATAATCTAATCCTAAAAAATGAATGGGTGAAACAGCAAATCATAG
This sequence comes from Myrmecobius fasciatus, assembly GCA_023553655.1. Taxonomy (NCBI): domain Eukaryota; kingdom Metazoa; phylum Chordata; class Mammalia; order Dasyuromorphia; family Myrmecobiidae; genus Myrmecobius; species Myrmecobius fasciatus. The sequence goes on along the minus strand of JAJPUD010000996.1, from coordinate 72,528 downwards.
AAACAATCAATAATTTCATCCAGGAGAATGACAATAATGAGACAACATACCAAAATTTGTGGGATACAGCCAAAGTGGTTGCAAATAAAAATCTTTAATAAAAAAAATTTTAAAAGAAAATAATTAAATTAAATTAAAAATAAAATAAAAAGGATTTCATCTGTGTGTAGGGGAAAAAAAAGTTTGTGGAATCTGTCCTGGCTAGACTGGAGTCCCTGGGTGGCCTGGATTCTTCTGGGATTTGCACTGGTGCCCCAACATCTTTGACATATGCCTTCCCCTTGCCCCCAGCATTTTTGTTATGGAGTACAGGCTATACACTGACCACAGTATGGGCTACAAATGGGCCACAGACCTGTTAATGGACATGTGGGTCCAAATTTCTCTAACCCTCTTTCCCAGAGTCCTAAAGTCTGCCAATTTCTTAAAGCCTTGTAGACAGACTTGAAAGGGCAATTTTCTGCCACCTTAAATTTTATGGCTGTATGTGTTTGTGAACTTGTTTATTCTGGTATAAGATTTTAGAAATATTTGTGCATTTATATTGAAGTATTGCTAGTAGAAGTTAAAATCTGTATTTGATTCAATTTTAAGTTTTTAAAAAATTGGTTATTAAAACAAAGTTTTCTGGTAACTTATGAGCTGTGCTTTAACATTTTGTCAGCCCTGCTAGATATGTGATATAAATTTTGTGAAATCAAGTCCAAAGTTACTTAGATATTATCTATATTTTGAATCTTGTTTTGTCTTCTCCTTTTAACGGAAAAATAAAAGCAAAAAGAATTTGACATGTAGGGATATGTGTAATTGCAAAACAAATTTTATCTGAAAGGTGCATAATATGTGTGTAAAATGTATTAAGGAGATGTTCCTTAAAGCTGTTTCCATTGTTCAGGGAGATTCTGAGAACAGTGGTCTGTCTTTGTCATTTTGATCATGGTTAATAACCTGAACATCTTTTGATATAGATTGGTTATTGAGCATCTTAAAGTAAAATGATTTGTACAATATTGAATTTAAAACTATCTACTTAGATAAGAAGATAAGCTGTGAACTTTCTAGGATGAATCTCTTACTGTTATCAGTGTGAGATTATGGTCAATACTCATTTAGCATGTTTGATCCTTGAAAGCTACATTCATCTAAAATTTTGATTAACAAGACTTGCTATTGGAGATAGAATCTCTTGGGACAACTGTAGCTGATATTATTTGGAGTTTTGAATTTCAGTATGATTGTCTAATAGATCATCAAGCCAAAAATCCACCATCTGAAAGGAATATGCCACAAGGTACTCAGAGGAATGTGTAGCATTCCTGTAACAATTCAGGTGTAGGTTAGAGTTGGGAGGACAATCTTGACCTCCGCTAAAGGTGGATCCTTCTGCCACTATTCCTTTGAATAAGGATCCACCAGATTATTCCTGAGTCTGGCTATAAAGTGGAATTGTTATTGCATACAATTACCTAAAAGTCAAATGATCTAAGGATGCTTTATCCTGTCATGTATGTGCTTTCAGGCTGAGCCCTGAGGTACCACTTTTTGATTATAATTATGCCCCTGCTTTTTCCTCTTTTAACCAATTTCTATAATCAGGGGAAAAGATCAGTAGAAACAATGAGCACAATTCATATATGTAAGATCTTGTAGTTTCCTATCTGAAAATGTGATCATTACATCCTAAATAAGTAGGTGAGTATTTGGCCTAGTTATCTATCTGTTGCTAGATGCATGTCTGTCTATTTCTTTTAGCATTTCTATTGTTGCTGTCTTTTGTGATAGGCATCTTTATTTCTGAAGGGTTGCCTACTCTAATTACTGGGGATGCAAAGGGTTGGCATGATATATGGCCCCAGATGGGAGCTGGAGGTAGAGAACCCCAATTTGTATGCTAAATAGGTTCATTAGACTCCAGGCCATGGCAAAATAATTACTATGACAAAGGCACTGGATTTGTTAGCAAACCAGGCCACTCAGACTAGAGAAGCAGATCTCCAGCATGGAATGGTATTAAACAAATTATTGGTTGAAGAAGGTGAAGTTTGTGGGGAATTAAATCTAACCACTTGCTATGTGAAAATTGATGATAATAGACAGGTAGTGAATGAAATTGCCAAAGCAGAAAATTGGCCCATGTCCCATTGCAGAGCTCATCCTCACCATTGAATAGCTCTTGAGGGTCTTGGTCTGAAGGCAATGAGGGGAAGCAGGTTCTTGGGTTTCTGCTGATAGCTTTAAGTGGAGTCATGCTACTACTCCCTTCCTTTCTCCTGTGGGTGATATAGCTTATCACAAGGGTAGTACAGACATCACTGGTCAGGATGGTAAAGATTGAACAACTGGAGGGCCGGTCCAGTTAGATTTGGAGTATTAAAAGGACAAGATGGATAGATCAAAAAGGACGAACCAGTGCCAGAGGGAATGGAAACTAAGGACAAAATAGGGGAGAAAATGTATCAAGAATGGTGTAAGAGATCTTCAGAGGTTAATAAATAAGAAAAGGGATTGAATGGGATTAACCAAGTGAAGAAGAAGAAGAAGAATAACCCATGTGCTCATTGTGACTTGAGACTTTACAATAACAAGTTGAACTATAGCTAAAAGCTGCATATGTTCCATTATCTTAGATAAACAAACATTTCCCTCCTGTTCCCCACCACCACCTTTTCATTAGCATTAAGTACTAATATGGTAAAGAGTATGTTATGGATTAGAATTCTTTGTCTCTGGGGTACATATTTAGTCTCTGGATAAATTAGAACTCCATAGCCAATGAGAGAAAAGGTCAGAATTAGGGTCTATATAATCCTGTGTTTGCAGACTCCTTGTTTGTTGAGAGTTGTCCTTTCTTGTGAGATCATAATAAATCTTTTTTTTTTTCACCTTGAGAGTTTCTTATTTTAATTTGGGTAAAGGTTGCTGTTCCACACAGACACAATTCTAAATTGTTCTCTAGAATGATTGGATCAGTTCACAACTCCATCAACAATGCCAATAGTATGACTTTTTCTATTACAAATGATACTATTGAGAACATTTTCACACTCATTAACTTTTTTTTTTACTGTCAATTTCCATACAATACCAACTCATTATTGATATCATAGGATTAAGGATTATGAAAATGTTAGTATTTCTTCTATAATTTCAAATTATTTCACCAAACAGACCAATTTACATCTCCTTTGGTAGTAGATTAGTTTGCCTATTTTCTGTCACCCCCTTTCAACCTTAAATTTCTCCATCTTTGCTAAGTTTAGGGGTATAAGGAAATATCTCTGATTTGTTTTTATCTACATTTACCTGATTAACAAGTGTTAATACTTTTTAGAATGCCATGAGCTAGTGAAATGCAGTGGATGGAAAGCTAGTCTGGAGGCCAGAAAGAGTAGGCTCCCATTCTGCCTCTGACATTTTCCCAGTTGTGTGACACTGGGAAAGTCATTTAAGTTTTTGTTCTTCTAAACAACTCTCTGAGACTATGAATCACAAAAAAGGTGATGAGCAATTTTTTGAAGTAGTGTTCTCACCAGAGAATTCCTTATACAAATAAAAATCATAAGTCTAATCCCTATCCCATGTCTTCTTTTGAAAACTGTTCATATTCTTGTTTAATTCTATTTAACAAAGATTTCATAATCACCTACTATGTGCAAGGCATGTGTTGGGTGCTAGGAATGTAAAAAATAAAATGGCATAATCCTGACCTCAAGAAGCTTATAATGTCCCAGGAAGCAGTCAGGAGGGAAAAATAGAAGAGGATATGACATGTAAAGAACAGTATAATACAATGGATCATGTGATTAAGAGCAAACTAGAGATAAAGTAGCTCTAAAATCATTTTATTTTATTTTTTGGTAAGAAAGAATTGATGTTTTTGTTAAGATGTATCTAATTTCATGACCCCATGGACCACACTGTCCATAGAGTTTTTCTTGACAAAGACAATGGAGTGTTTTGCCATTTCTTTCTCCAGGAGATTAAGGTAAATAGGGGGTTTTAATTCAAGTCTTTCTGACTCCAAGCATAGCTGTTTCACCCAGAGGGCCTTCCCCTCCCAGATTCATTCATTCATTTATTTATTTAGAAAGGGGAGATTCTTTACCTCCACTGCTCCCTAGCCTTAATCACTGAATGGGCGCTGCCTCTGTCAAACCGAGACCTGTTGTCCAGGATCTCCCTTCTCGTCCAGGACCATCTCCTGATCTGTATCTGGAGGCAGGTGACCTCGCCCAGCCTCCCTCACTTAAATCCAGTTTACCTGCGTGTCATGGCATCATCTCCATGATGTCACGGTCCTCCTCCAGAACAGAGGACAACAACAATCCCTAAGCCAACTAGCTGCCAAGACAGAGGTTACTTTCAACTATAAGAAGCTGGGAAGACATTGTGCAGGAAGTGGCACTGGGGCAGAGCTTTTAAAGCAGAGAAACACTTCAGTAGGTGAAGATCAGGAGTAAGAACGTTCCCAGAATAGCAAAGAGCCTGTTCAAGTGCTGGCCACTTGAGAGGGCAAGGTGGGAGCCAGGAACGACTAAAAACAGACCTCTTGAATAGGTTCTATTATGGCAACTGTAAGGACTCTGCAGAACTTTAGATAGGTGCCAGGTCAACTTTTCTCAATAGCAGTTAGACTCATGATCCTTAACAACTTTGGGATCTGAGTCAATGTCTCCCCACTTTTTATCCCTGAGGAGCAGGGCCATTTTTCTTCAATTTCTATATAAGGTGCCACTTCTAATAGCCTCTCAGGCTTTGGATGCACAGCAAATAATGTTTTCCCCTATTTAGTCATCTTAATATCTTTATTCAATGTATTTCATCCCTAAAACAGGGTAATTAAGGTGGCAGAGTTGGTAATTGTGTAAAGCTTAAGCCTTTATTCCCAGAGTTCAAATCCTTTTCTTAACCTACTACTTTACATTATCCCCTCTGAGGAGGACTTCCCAGTCCTAAAAAATACAATCAAGATTTGTTTCTGGGAATGGCTAGATGGCACAGTAGAAGGAGCACCAGTCTGATGTCATGAGGACCTGAATTCAAATCTGGCCTGCAACACTTAACACATACTAGCTGTGTGACCCTGGGCAAGTCACTTAATTCCAATTGCCTCAGCAAAAATAAATAAATAAATAAAAATCTTTTATTCCCCCCCTGGGAATCCAACATTACGGGAAACAAAAATAATAACATCATGTAATTGCAGTAGAGAAACCACAGGTGGTCATCCAAAGAATTTGCAGAGCCAAGGCAGCTGTTTCCTAAGGCAGATGTGTTTTCTTCTGTTTTGCTACATGTGTCTCTGGGTGATGTAACTCCAATGAAGACACTCAGGAGCTCCCTTTCCATGGTACTTTCCTTTGGTGTGCCTTGTTATCTTTATCTGTTCCCCACTCTATTTGGGAGCTAGAATACAAAGTACATCTTGGGAGAAGATCTGGGAAACGATGACAGGTCCAGCTATGTATCTGATCATTCAATGTCTATTTCTGAGGGAGATTGCCCAGTGGTGAGAATCTTTATGACAGATCTCTTTTAAAAAGCACATATTTGACTATTTTTCAAAACAATTCCATTTTTCTCCACTTGCCCTTTTGACATTTCTCTTAGACCTTAAGGTTTAGAGATTTTACACAAAACAGAAAATGTACTTGAGAGTTGACAATGATTCAATTTGAAATAAGTGGCAGGCCGTTTCTTAGGGAAGGACTAAACAAATTGAGGTATATGGCTGTAACCGAATATTACTACACAGTAAAAAATGACAAATATGAAAACTACAGAAAATAAATGGGATGACATATACACTGATACAAAGTAAAGTAAGTAGAACTAGTAAAATAATGACTAAATTAATATAAATGGAAGGAAAACAAATGAACCTCAATATTGATTAATTATAATGGCCAAGTTTGACCTAGAAGACATGCAAAAATGCACTTCCTCTCCTCTTTTGCAGAGGTTTGGAAGTAGAGTGGGGGGGGGGGGCTCCTAGACATGGTACATTGGCTGTCAGTTAATTTTGCTGAAACACTTCTTTCCTGCTTTGCGTGGCAAGTGGGAGACAGAATGACACAGTGGAAAATACACTAGCTCACAAGAACTGGATTCTAGACTATCTAATTGCCCTGTGATCTGAAGCAAACTTCTCTGAAATGACTTCTCTGAAGCAAAATATTCTCCAGATTTCTCACCTTCAATATAAGAACAACTGGCTTATTTGACTTTTTTTTTTTAGTTTAACATGAGGAGCATGATTAACATGAGAAGTAAATACAATAATATGTGGGTAGGCTTTAAAAAACAAAAGCCCCATAAATGTAAGGGATGGTTTTGTTGCTGATTGCTGTTTTCCATGCCACCAACTAGATGGATGCTCTAGCAATCACTCTACCCACCTGGGCATTTCTCAGTACAGTAACTGAATACATCTGAGTCAATACTCAGCAGTATCCAGAGGGTGAATAATGTGTATATTTTGCCAAAATGCAAAATCAAACAGCCCATAGCTAACTTAATAAAAAAGCTATCAAGTGTAAAACTGCTGAGCCCATCTGGAGAAAACAAGTGATTCCCTATATTTTATGTGACTCCCTTCACAATGTGAATATGAATTTGCCCAACCACATTATCACAAATGCAGCAGTCACATTCTTTTTATCTGACTTTTTCAGTCTTCCTAATAAAATCATCCTGCATTTTTTTAATGAACACCTCATCCTCATCAAATTTAAAGACCTTTGCATATGTTCTCATGACTAGTCGACAAGGATTTATTGCGTACTTGCTATGCACCCAACCACCATGCCTGAAACCAAGGGCAGTAGAAAATAAATATAATGTGAATCTCTACTTTTAAATAAATGACAGTTTAATGGATACAAAAGAAACCTACAAGAATGAAAAAAATCTAAAGAACAATGAGACAGACAGAAACAGTGAGATTCATAGAGAGAAACAGAGAGGGAAGAGGGAAAAGAAAAATGGAGTGGGAGACAGAGACAGACACAGAGAGAGAGACAGAGACAGAGACACAGAGATGGAGAGAGAGACAGACACAGAGAGAGATACACACAGAGATACAGAGAGAGACACACACACATACACAGAAACACAAAGAGAGAGACACACACACAGACACAGAGAGATGCAGAGAGATAGACATACACACAGAGACACAGAGACAGACAGACACAGAGAGAGACAGATACAGAGACACACACAGAGATACAGACACAGAGATGGAGAGAGAGACACACAAGAGAGAGACACACAGACAGAGAGAGAGATGCAAAGAGACAGACATATACACAGAGACACACACACACATACATAGACACAGAGAGACAGACAGACAGACACAGAGAGACACACACACATACACAGAAACATACAGAGAGAGACACAGAGATCCATCACTGGGTATGATGTTGATTAAAAGTGCATTAGGAATCAGAAAAGCTAGAGCTCCCCAGTAGTCAGGGAGTAGAAAGTCGACTAGAATTTGGAGGAGGAATGGCATTCCAGGCAAAAGGAATAAATATGATCAAAATCACATGGTGGTAATGATTCTAGTATTACAGGGAACAATGAAGGCACTAGGCTGACTGAAGCAAAGGAATTGTGTTGTGCGATAATAGGAAATAAATTTGGACAGGAGATACATACCACAAAATGTATCTGGGTCAAGATGTATGAAAAGAATCATCACATCAAATTTTTATGATAAATTAAGAGAGATCTTAGGACAATATCAGAGAGGAAACTGCCAGGTAAAGTATTAGGGAAAGCAGGTTAGGAAAGAAGAGAAAGAAGTAGGCCATCTGGTAACTTCATGTTTTAACTAATTACTTTTGCTAACAAGGAGCTAATCTTAGTTGCTTCTCTCTGCTGGAGTGTACGTTCTGTCATATCCTGAATAAACTCCCAGTTGACCTTCCCTAGTTATGGCTGTGTTGGATAAAGAGAATGAGGCAACCAATAGGCAATATAGACCTACTGTGAGTTCTTGGTTGGAAAAGAATAAAAGAAATGAGTCAAAGATAACTAATAAGAATCATAGGAAAACAGCTCACATTGAACTAGCAGCTTAAGGTTTACAAAGTACCTTCTTCAAAGCAACTATGTAAAGAAGCTATTATAAGAACTATTATACTCTTATCAGCTGTGTGACCTTGGATAAGTCACTTAACCCCATTTGCCTCAGTTTCTTCATCTGTATAATGAACTGGAGAAGGAAATGGCAACACAATTCAATATCTTTGCCAAGAAAATCCCAAATCGGGTCACAAACAGTCAGACATTCTTGATAAGACTGAACAAGTGAGACAGTTAAAAAAAAAAAAAAAAGTCACCTAAACCTGTTGTTCATTGTTACGTACACCCAGTTCAATGATGTTATCTGAGACAAAACTTAAGTGAAAACCTCTGGAAACAGTATCACTTCACTCACAACCTTAGAAAACTAGTCTTCACAGGTGCAACTCATTTTACACAATGGATATGTTTCTAAAAAGGTGGCTATAAATAAGATTTCTGTAAATTAAAACACTTTCAACACAACAAATAGATGAAATCAAGGCCAGAAGAGTTATTATGAGACCTCTTAAAGTTCATAGAGCTATCAGGTTACAGAGTCAGCATTCGAATCATAATGAATGAATGAAGCCCTTTAAGAAACTCTTTACCTGGGGTTATCACGCAGTCTACATGCTTCCCTGTTACTTGCTCAAGGTCACTTGGCCAGGAAGCCCAGAGGTTATGTGAACTAGAAAGCAAACCTTATGATCTTTCATTCTCTGCTCTGCACAAAGAACAGTACCATTTCATCAGTTTCATCAGCAAAATGTAAACGCTCCATTCAGCAACACTTGATTCAGGGCTGACCTATGCCTGGACACTAGATTATAAGCAGAACTATCATTTGACACAGATAAAAGACATCAGAGCAGAACATCAGGTGATCAGAAAAGACTGCAATACAAGTGACTAAAGCACTTTTTAAAATTTGCAGACCTTGAATAAGATTATCAAGCCATATTCTTTCTGGCTTCTGTGCCTGGTAAGCACTTCCTTTCAGAAATGTATCAGTCTTGGAAAGTATTGCCAAGAATGCAGCTGTTAGTGATACTAAAAAAATTATTATAAATCAATTCCCCTATCTGAGCAGGTGAGACATGAAAAAAAGTCCTGATCACCCCCTAGGAACATATAAACATAAGGAGTCCCTTCTGATTATCCTCCTTACCTTTTAGGGTTGGGCAACACACCAGGAAGACACCATGATTCCCAAGGGAGAATAGTCTGGCCATTGTCACTCTGTTACCTCCCTACAGCAAAAGTATTATGTGACTTTTCCCCTTCTCTCCTCTCTCTATAATAATTATTCAATAGCTACAGAATTATTCCTAGAAATATGAAATATGAAGACTAAATGCAGCCCTGATAGAAGTGGAAAAGTCAGCTTCCTCTCAGAGTAATCACGTTGGTTCCTTTGCAATCCTGGAGTTCCACTGTAATGAATTCCCCATTGCTCTAATATGAAAACAAGTGTTTGTTTTGTTTAATGAATTATAATGGCCACTATCTATTACAAAAATTCTTTATTCATGGAATTTTGCATCCATAAGAGAAATTTTTCTTTATGGAAGTACTGTCCCCATATCATGTAGTATAGAAATAGAACTATCTAACAAGCAACAATGCTAAAAGAGTACAAGTTTTGGTGGGTTCTAGCAGACTGGAAATGCTTTGAGTGTGGTACTGGTAATAAACTGTATCTATTTAGCAAGGTCTAGCATAACAAAGAAAAGAGAGACTAACTACCAGTAGCTAAGTTAGCTACTAGGTGATGAATATTTCAAAATGACCCATATTTCTGTGTACACTTCTTCCACTTTTGCAATGACCATGGAAGAGCAACTGTTAGAATAGGAAGCAGAGGATATTGACAACCACATGAGTTTTTACATGAAATATAAACATTAACCAAACTACAGCAGTTTTAAATATTAACAACCAATGAGTCAATATGCCATTAAAGAAATTGAAACAAGAATATTGAAGTTCTCTCCTTTAAAAAAAACTGGATATTAATTTAAATTGCTTATTATCCTTTCTTTTAACAAATGGAAAATTGCTGAAGAATAAGGTATTATATACTATCTGGATGGCACTGTGGACAAAAGGCTGATTTGGAGTAGGAAGACCTAAGTTCAAATCCAGACTCAAATATTTACTAGTTATGTACTGCTGGACAGCTTACTTAAACCTCCATTCTGCCCCAATTTCCTCATTTATAAAATAACGATAATAATAGCACCTACTACCCAGGGCTGTTGTAAGAATATAAAATAGATATTTTTAAAGTGCTTTGTAAAACTTCAAGTATTATATACATAATAAATATTTCAATTGTACTGTTTTCCTTATTTTTAGCTACTGTCACTTATGAAAGATTCAAATTAAAATATTTGGGGATTTTTATGTCCAAATGTATCAAATAATTTAAATATATGTGTATGTATGGATATATACAGGTAGATAGATAGATATATACATATACATATATGTGTATATATACATATGTGTGTAAATATATAAAATCAGAAGTTATAAGAAAGTTACCATTAAATCAAAAGACAAATCAAATTTTCTTCTTGGAAACCCAAATAAAGGAGTTAATTGAATTATTTTATTATGCACCCAAAGACAATATGAATAATATTATGATTCATCTCATTGCAGTATCATGCCTAATGCAGTATCATGATCATATTCATTGCAATATCCATGCTCAAAAGCCAAATGAATAGCATAAGTATTGTAACTTTGCCAACAACTGTTGGAGAGGATGAAGAACTCACTAAGACCCTCATTAAATTAAATAAATGCATACTTTAATACTAAATAACAAATACAAAGATAGCTAGAAA
>JAJPUD010000996.1:29149-61194 GCA_023553655.1 Myrmecobius fasciatus | reverse complement strand
CCCTCCCTCCCTCCCTTTCCTTCTCCCTCTCCCTCTCTCTTCCTCTCCCTCTCTCTCTTCCTCTTTCTCTCTCTCTCCCTCTCCCTCTCCTCCCTTTCCTCCCTCTCCCTCTTCCTCTCTCTCTGTCCCTCTCTGTCTCTGTCTCTGTCTCTCACACACACACACACAATTAAATTGATCATATCTTAAAAGGTAGGAGAAGATTGGTTACATATGAAGGAATTACTTCTTAATTACCTCAGGATCTTAGATAATTATATCCCTCCTTTGTGATATTCTTTAACAGCTGCCAAAGGTCTGCACATATCCTCTACTACAAAACTTTGGGCGACTTGTCATTGTGTATAGATTGTAAGAATCTTCTTAGCATGAATTTGAATCCCACAACATCCTAGGTCCCACATACCTTTCCAAGTTTATCTCACACTACTTCTCTGTACAGATTCAGATTGCCCCCAAGCTCTTCTACCTTGACTTCATTCTACACTCTTTCATTTCTGTAAATTCACACAAGCTCCCCATGCTTGAAATATACACCATTCCCATCTTTAATTGACAGCCCTCTCTTCCTCTAAGTTGAAACCCAAGTGCCACTCCTTCCATGTAACTTTCCCTTATCCTCCACAACTGTGACAATGTTTCCTCACTATCTAAATTTTTATACAGCATTTTAACATCTCTGCCTTGTTCACATATATTCTACTTCATTAACATAATTATTTTTCCTGTCTGTATTGTGTTCTTTCCCTCAACACTTCCTTAAATTATGTCTTTTTTTAAATCTTTGCATCTCTAGTACCATTGTTGCCTTATACACATAAGTGTTTAGTAAATATTTTTAATTGAATTATTGAATCAAAAGAGAACACATCTTCTGCATGCATCTAGAAAATCATTCTTTTAGAAGGATATCATTCATGGGATCATTTAGTATTTTATGTTTTGATCATGCTTGGTTCATTAATATCCTCTATATATCTATATAGAGATATAGATATAGAGACAAATATATATGTTTGTTTTCTCTTCTCTAGGAAAGGGTAAACATTTTCTTTCTAGCATAATGATTGTGAAAAATAGATCTTGTCCCAATCTGGTTCCAAAAACAGATGATAAAATACTTCCCACCTTCTCTCAGCAGAAAAGTGAACTATAGATACAAAATGTTGGATGTGCCCTCAAGTGAAGTTATTTTGTTGGCCAATTTTACTTAGCTGTTTTTCTTTTTTAGGGCTTTTTAGGGAGGAGGAGAAAGTGTATTGGTAAATTAGTCTAGTGTGCAAAGTAAAAAACATCAATAAAATTTTAAATGCCCATTACATTGCTCTATATATACAAAACATATACACACATTTATATTTATAAAGATGCAAATATACATTTGTATATGCAAGTATCAATGTGGGCATATATGACTTTATGCATATATATGTATACCAATGTTATATATTTTGTGCATGTGCATATATATTTATATGTATATTGTATGATTATATGTGTTTGTGTATATGTCATGAATATATGCATGTATATATATATATGTACATGTGTATTTACACACTATTCTATATTACCTAAGGTAAAAATGACTGATTCTCAAAGAAAGTGATTTTGTGAGATTCTGACATAATTTGGTTCTACTAAACAAAGTATACAAGAAAGGACATGGACTTGGTGCATTTCATATCTTTTATAAACCCAAAGGACCTTTTCTCAGGTTAAACTTTAATGAATCATAACAAATATTTTCTTTAAGGTGCATTCCAACCCTATATGGCAGCAGAATTTGTTGATTTCCATAGTAAACAGACTCATATTGAAACAAGAGGCTGGTTACCTGCTGATGGGCTAGACATCTGCTTAGTAACAAAAACTAGTGGACTAGTCCTTCCAATACATATTTTGTTCAAAATAAATAGAAAAAAAATGTGTACTATGGATTGAATTAAAGATTGTACTCCAGGGAGCATGCCTGAAAATTCCTTGGGGAATTCCAGTGCCCTCTCTGTGTTGCAACTTTTGGTTCAATTCCAGTTATACTCAATGGCCCTTACACGTGAATTTAAAAATTGTCCACTTGGAATGTTTTCAGACCAGCATTGTAAAACCTAACTCACATCTTGGGGTCAGCTTGCACTGAGTTGGTTTCCCAAATTTACTTTACCCACAAATCTAATGCTGGATTGGTTGATATGTGCTATTTAACTTATCCCATCACTAATCATCTCTGACAGCTATTTCTTATGAGCAATTACATCACCTTTGTGCATTTTTTGTCCTAGAGGATGCCTAAACTGTAGAAAAAGGAATTTACAACATAGGGGAGAATAATTGTGAAATTAAATCCCCAGCATATAGCAGGGTGCTTTCACACACCAGGTGCTTAATAAACGTTTTGGAATTTAACTGAATTGACTCTGAAGAGGCTGGATGGCTAAAAAGATTTGGAGTAACACAGGGAAAAGGATAAACCCAATGTTGGGGGATAGCCTACTTTTCCTCCAATAATCTTTCTTAACAGATAGAATGTATACTTTGTTGAAAGGCTGGATGAGAATAGACTGTTAAAAGAAACTGTGAAATCTCCTTCCTTGAAGATATTTTGGGTGGATCAAATTGAACTCTCACATGCCATCTGGTCCATGGACTTAATTACCTGTCAGTGAGGCTTTCAAACTCTATTCTAATCAGTGACTTTGTAATAGAATCCTGGGTTGCTTAAATACATTAATTCTTTTAAGAAAATTCATTCAACTAAATCTGCAAAATCTACATTGATCTAGTAGTACTAGATTGAGAAGTATTTTAATGTGATTCAGCTCATTTCTGTTACTAAAAAGGCTCAAATGTCTTTGTAGTCTTTTTACCATGAATTTTGTTGGCATTCCACTTCAGCTGAATAGATTAACCTTCAAGGTTCAGAATCTTGTTCCTCTACACTAATCGGTCACAAGCAACTATTAAACACCTCATACTAGGTCTGGTGCTAAGTGGGGGATACAAAAGGGAGCAAAAACTGTCTCCGTCCTCAAGAAGCTTACCTTCTTCCAATGGAGGAAACAGCATGAGAAAGATATAAAATAAATACAGAGTAAATGGAAAGTAATGCCACAGGAGAGACACTGATAGAGAGGATCATCAGGAAAGACTTTCTGCAGAAGGTGGGATTTAGAGAGAACCGTGAAAGGATCTAAGAAACCTAGATGAAGCATGCCTTAGAATAATGGACTGGCCAAACTGGAAAATACCTTGTAAATCTTTGAAAGCCTACTGGAATTAACAATGATATAGATAAGGATGAAATAACCCTCATTTATGCAACACTATGACTATAAACCACTTCACAAATTTTATGGCACAGTAGATACAGCACTAGGTCTGGAGTCAGAGACCTAAGTTCAAATCCAACTTCAGATATTTACTGGTTAAGTAATACTAATTGAGTCATAGCCTCTGACTATCTTAGGTTCCTCATCTCTAAAATAGGAATAATGATAGTGCTTACTTTCAAGGATTGCTGTGAAGATAAAATGAGATGATATTTGTAAAGTATTTAACACAGTGCTTGGCACACAGTATGTACTATATAAATATTAGCTATCATAATCACCTTCTCATTTGGACCCTCATAAAAATCCTATGAAGTTGGTAGTAAATTTAATATTTTCCTACATTTTCCAGGTGAAGAAACTAACTTCCTTTCTTCTTAAGTAACTTTACCAAAATCTCAAAGATAGGTTATGCTAGATCCATGTCATAGATTCATAGTTAGGATTCAAATTAAAGTCTTCTGGTTATTAGTTCTGAACTCAAAGTAACTTACTTCCACAAGGTCACATAGTAAGAAAAAGTGTTGATACTCAAAGTCCAGCTTGATATCTCCATGAGTCTCTTGTCCATGTAACCTTTAGCTCTTCCAGTCTCTGATTTCTGACTAAGAATATTGTGGTACACTGAACTCTGTAGGGCAAAAAGTAGTCATATTGTGTAATGGATATCCTGCCATCTAGGGGAAGAGTAGGGAGTAGGGAGGAAAAATTTGTAACAGAAAGCTTTGTAAGGGTTAATATTGAAGAATTACCCATACATATGTTTTGCAAAAAAAAAAAAAAAAAAGATGGAGAGATGAACAAGAAAAAAAAAAAAGAAAAAAAGTAGTCATGTTGGCTCTTAGTTTTAATGATAATTATGAATGTCACTCTTTGGCTTAGAGTGACATGGAGAAATAGAGCACTTGGATCCTGAAAGACATAAGTCCAAATCCTGTTTAAGATACTAGCTATGAGCTTCAGTCTTCTCATCTGTAAAATATGGACAATAATATGTGGTATCCCTACCATATAGTGTTATTGTGAGGATCAAATGAGATAATGTATGCAAACATTTTGCAGACCTTAAAGTGCTTCTTAAATTTTTGTCATTTTCCATTTTGCAAATGGTAAACTAAAGATCGAATTATTATAAGATACAATGCCATTTTCTGGACTCCTGGGGCAGTGTCCTGCTTGTCATGCCCCCAGAATATTGTTTCTATAAGATCTTATACATGAGGGGAAAAAAATCCCTATTTCATTTAACTCTGGTACTGAAAGACAGGGATTAAAAAAAATTATTTGGGTGCCAAAGTTAATTCAGTGAACAGGGTAAATAATACTGTTCACAGAAATGGAGTTCTTATCCTCCTTTGAAAGGTTCAGTCATGTCTGACTCTTCATGACCCATGAGGTTTTCTTGGTGAAGATACTAAAGTGGTTCACCATTTCCTTTTCCAGTTCATTTTAAAGATAAAGAAACTGAGGCAAAGGAGGATTAAGTAATTTGCCCATGAACCCACAGGTAGTAAGTATCTGAAACTGGATTTGAACTCAGGTATTCCTGACTCCAGGACTCAATCCTCTATGCTATCCAGCTGCCTTATAATTCAGACATTGCTTTAAAATGAAAAATAAATAAAACAGGGGAACCAGTAGGAAGAGCTCTAAAACTAGAAAACCTGGCCTACTTCAACCCTTGACCTGTCATATGACTCACTGTTATGGGCCAAAATATCCCTACTGGGTAGCTAAAATTCCCTTCTATTTTACAAATCTTGTATCTGGTACAGAGTCTGGCATATGAGGCTCTTATAATATGTCATAAAGTTTATTGAACTTAATATTTCAGGTTGTTATCAGAAGGAATTCTAAGACTTTTCCTTAATAATTTGACTCAATTAGAGGGAACATGATGTACTCTGCCTACCCATAACTGGCCTTATGGGTGAAAAGATCTATGTATATATCCTTGTTCTGAAATATGCTGGCTGAGTGATTCTGAATAAGTGATTTCAACTCTTTAAGTATGTTTCCTCAACTGTAAGATAGGGATAATTGTGGTTGGGCGAGGAGAGCATTTTCTATAATTCTTTGTAAATATGGGCTATTATAGCAGACCTTCCTCTCATTCGCTACTGTATTTACTTGTTTTATGTCCTCATTTAACCCCAAGTACTTTTTCTTCCACATTTTTCTTTCTTTGGATAGCTCATTGTCTAGTGAATGGAGAGATAGGAATAAAAAAATCAGTTGGGTGCCAAAGTGAATTCAGTGAATAGGGTAAACAGTCTTGTTCACAGAGATGGAGCTCTCAGCCTCCTTTGAAAGGTTTGAGCTAATGTGGCATTGAGTAATGAGATCTATTCTTTGTCTATGATAATTTGGTTTTTTATACTGCTTTTTGCCCCCTGCCTCTAAGAAAATCAATACATATAGAATTTGGGAAAGTGAAAGAAAGTAGAGAACCATGATGTATTCACAACCTCTAAAAGACACTGCCTTTGACCAGGGAGATGAAATCATCAGACTTCAATAAGTCATATATTCAGCAACATGGATCAGTTCAGCAGCACTGAACTAGGAGTTTAAATGGCTTAAGTTCAAATCCCACCAAACACACTTAGTTATGTAGCCCTGGACAAATCATTTAACCCTTCTGTGCCTCAATGTTCTCCTCTATTAAATGAAAGGGTTGGATTCAAGTCTCAAAGGTTCCTTTGGGCTCTAAATTAATGGTACTCTGACCTTTAATCAGGAAGAAGTCACAAAAATACAGCCATATAAAGGACAACTTATTCTTCTCCACTGTCTCTAATTCAATTGTCTATCTAGAGTCTTCTGAGCTCCTTTTGGTCTGATTAGCCACAATGGGATACTTGATTTCAACAAATGATGTCATTTTGACATTCTTCAAGGACAAAGAACAACTAACCAATCCCACTTTCTAGAAACATGTTAGGGTCTCTCTCCTATTCTAAGAACAAAAAACAAGCAAACCAACCCAAAATAACCTTTTCTTACTGGGACCATCTCCTCAAGTTATCATTCTATATTTCTACTCCTCCTTTATTGATAGACTACTATAGAGTAGTCAGTCTACTTAAACTCTTTAATTCCACTCATTTGTTCCTTAATCTCTTGGAATCGATCTTCCATCTCTACTATTCACCTAAAACTACTTTCTCTAGGTAGTTTCTGGTATGGCACCATCATCTCATCAAATCCAGTGTCTCTTCTTAGACCTTATCCTTGATGTTTCTGCTACATATAACATTGCTGACGCTACCCTTTTTCTTGTTTATTCTGTTGACCTAGTTCTGTTCTAGTGCATGACAATCCTTCTTAGTCTCATTGGTTAGTTCCTTCTTCCTTATCACTTCCCCCACCCAAATATGATGATTCTCCAAAGCTCTGCCTCCACACTCATCTTTTCTCTCTATACTCTCCTACTTGGCTTTTTCCTTCAGTCCTCTTCTCTTCCACTGTGGACTTCTTTGGCTTTTCTATTATATCCCCAATAAATAGTCATTGAGACTTGCATGTCTCTTGCAAGATCTTGCAAGATCAAATCATACTTATTACTCATATTTCATCACCACTTTGACTCTCTCATTGAAGATTAGAGTCATAAAATCATGGCAGCTTTCTTCTGTGTATTGTCTGTTATCTTCCTCCACTAGATTGTAAGCTCCTTGAGGGTAGTGACCATCTTTCTTTTCATATTTGTATACCCAGAGTTTATTATAGAGCCTGTCACAAAGTAGACAATTGATACGTGTTTTTTCAACAATTGGCTTGCCAATCTCATGCACTCTTATCACTCCAATAATCAAATTTCCATGGAAATTACTTTAAAAATCTATATGTCCATATCCAATGTGTTGTCTCATTTCACCTTCTGTCCCATCAGTTATTATACATAACCTCCTGAATGATATTTCAAACTCAATATGCTCAAAACTGAACATTCCTCCAGGCTCCTAAAAAACTCTGCCCCTCTTTCTAATTTCCACATTTTTCACAAAGGCACTACCATATTCTAGTTATGCAGTCTTGCAATTTTGGAACCATTCTTGCCTCTTCTATCTTCCTCACTTTCCAGAGACAATTCTTTGCCAAGTCCTGTTCAATTTCTCACAAAAACATCTTTCCTAAATGTCCTCTCCTTTCTGATCTCCTTTCTAATTTCATTGCCATAGCTATACTTCAAGCTTTCACCTTTCATTTAGACTAGTGTGATAGACTACTAACTCTTCCCCCTTTCTTAAGTGCTGCCCTTTTCAATCTTTCCCTTCACACTGGTGCTAGTGTGGTCTTTCTAATGTACAATTTGATCATATCAATCACTTGCTCAAAGAACCTTCAATGGCTCCTCTCCAAATCACCTGCAGAATAAAATATAAACCTCTTAGTCTGGCATTCAAAGTCCTTAACAATCTGACTGCTTCATTTCTGTTCTGATATCACAGCATTCTTCTTTGTATACTCTCTGTTCTAACCAGAGGATTCTTTTGCACTTCAACTAAATATCTACACATTCAATTTCCCAATCTTATAATGGAATCCCTTCCACTCTTTTCTCTTTTCTCATCAATTAAAATTCTTCTCTTTCAAGGTACAATTTGAGAGCATCTTAGTTTGTAAAACCTACCATTATGTCCCTCTCCTTGAATTCCTGAATCAATTACATTCAACAAACATTTATTCAATATTTTCTGTGCCAAATACTGTACTGTGCTAGTGCAGGGGATTCAAAGAAAAAGATGAAATTATTTTTACCCTTAAGAAGCTTATATTCTTTAACTTTGATTCTACTGTTTTGTACTTCTTCCATCAATGCAAATTACAAATTAGTCTGTAACTAAGTATGTGAGCAGAGGTACAGGAGAATCAGAAGTTCAGTGATTTGCCCAAGATCACGTTTGATATCTGAGGCAGGTTTAGAACTTAGATCTTCCTGACTACGTACTTAATGCCATGAAGCCTTGCACATTTTAGGAACTTTATAAATGCCTGTCAAAATTTATTGAACTGAATACCAAGAACAAAATGAAGGAAGGCTTGTGTTAATATTTCCACTGTTAGAACTTAATTCAAACAGATTTTCTTCAAAATTCTATTTAGCTCATTTGTTATTATTTAGTCATTTCTGACTCTGTGATTCATTTGAGTTTGTTGGTGGTTTTTTATTTGTTTTTGTTTTGTTTTTTGGCAAAGATCCTGGTGTAGTTTTCCTTCTCTAGAATTTTACAGATGAGAATCTGAGGCAGAGTTAGGAGACTTGCCCAAGGCTACATAGCTAGTAAGCATCTGAGGCTGGATTTGAACTCAGGTCTTCCTGATTTCAGGTCCTGCACTGGTCTCTTAGCTGCTCTGCTCACTTATAGTCAGTATTAGAAATTATCAGAGAAAAGAGTCAAAATTCCTTCTATCTTCAAACAATTCTTTTTGACTTCTTATTTGAACAGCATGATTTTCTAGTGTGATAGTATTCTTTGGGAGCTTCCAGATGAGGAAACTCCCTCTACCAATGCAAGTTTGGCTCCTTCTTTGAGAATTTTAGTTTTAGTGTTGTCTAGAGTATTTAGAATATATGTGACTTACTAAAAGTCAAACAATCAGTATGTGCCAGTGGTGAGACTTAAATCTAGGTCTTCCTGATGCCACACTAGCTCTCTTGCCAATTTGTCATGTTTACCATAAAATTTTATCATTTACATCTCTATCTCTCTGCCTCTTCACAGTATGAAGGTGTCACTGGCTTCCCAAAGGCTATGATATAGGAGCATAAATTCTGGGAAGTCCTATCAAGATTTCAAGGATGATCTCAATGAATAACTGTATTTCTGTTGTTCATGGAGGAGCCTGACTCAGATCTTCAAGGCTCCTACCCTTAAAAGGTAAACCACAAGTGATTTTTTTTTAGCCAGATCACTAATGAAATTATTTACTAAACATGAAGGGGTTATGTTCTGCTATAAGAGGCAGTGTCCCTATTACAAAGAAATCACTGGTCTTGAGATAAATAACACACACACACATGCACATGCACACGCACACACACTTATCTCTAGACTGCTATTTTCTTGAATTTTTCAGAAGTTCTCTATAATGCTCCCAGAAACCCCTTCATCTGGAATTTCTTTCTATCTTTCAGACTTCACACACTGAAAGTAGTCCCCTTTTCCTCTCTCTCTCTCTCTGGTTGGTTTGTTTCTTCCAGGTCTTCCATTATAAGGAGGATACTCAGGCTAGTCATGTGTTCGTTCCTCTCCAATGTGTACGTCAGACTGTCCTAAACTTTCTCTACAATGCCCCCATGTCAAGGACCTTTCCATTTCCCTACTTTGTCCATGGCTACCACACACACACACACACACACACACACACACACACACACACACACTTTTCTGCTCCCTTTTATATGTTATCTTCCTCTATTAGAATGCAAGTCCTTAAGAGCAGGGAATTTCCTTTTTCTATTTGCATTTGTATTCTCTATACTTATCATAGTGTTTGACATATCAGAAGAAATTATTAAGTGCCTGTTGATACAGATGTGTTAATTCCTTGCTGAACTCTAAGGTTTCTGCAAGCAATAAATTGTGTCAATTTTCATGTCTGTATACCTATGACCTAGGATACTGCCTCTTACCTACATCAATACATCAAAACTCTTTGATTATGTCAGTATGGAAACTCCTTTAACTACATAAATCACAATTGGTCTATAATTGAATAGATGTCTTAGAGAGTTATATTAGGTCTGGTAGATGGTTTCAAAATCAGGTGTCTCCTACCTCCAGACCCAATACTCTCTACCAAAATAATGTTAATTAGTTTGGCCAAGGTCATATGGCTAATAAGTGTAGAAAAAGAATTTGAACACAAATCCACCTGATAACAAGTCCAACACTCCATTATATGATGCACTATTTTGCCCATATTGGATACTTAACAAATGGCTAGCAAAATTCATTGAACTGAACACAAACATAAGAATGAGAAAGCGTTTTATATTATGATTTCAATCAGTAGTGGCTCTGATGATTTTAGCTGATGGTAATTTCCTTTGAAATTCCCTTTAATTCACTTACACCATTCCTAAGGAGCACTAGAAAAAGAAATAGAATAGTTCATCCCTTTTTCCTTTCAAACCAAGGGATTGGACTAGTGGGCATGATCTCCATTCTCTCCAATAATAAAGAGCTACATCTGGTTCTGACTTTCTTGTTAATGAATAGAATAATAATAGGCTACATACCGACAGCTCTTCATGTGTAACAAAATACTTTCACAAAGGCTTATGAAACTATTAATGAAAATATTTCAGTCTTATTTTGTGGATGAGGAAACTGGGGCTCAGAAAGTTTGAGTTACTTGCCCAAGGCTATATAACCAATAAATGGCAAAATCAAAATTTGGAGTCCAGCTCCAATATCATTTTCTTCTCCAAAGCCATGTTTATTGATTATACAGAATTTAAATGTCATTGAGATATCCAAATTAGCAGTATTAGCTTATAAAAAAAGTCAGTTCATCAATCAACATGAAAATAGTTTTCACCTAGTTGCTTGGGGAATTGGACTTCATGGTATATTTGTAAGATGGAATATTTATAGAATATTTGTTATTCAAAGTACCAGAGAGCCCTACTGTGCCAATGTATTTCCATGCCCATTGAGTTGATATTTCATGCTTATTGACTCAAATATATCCATATCATCTTATCTTTTCTTTGTTATGTTTCCAGGAAATTTATTCACCTCATTTTGTGAAACTCAGTCCCATTTTGTCTACGTTCAGTTTGTCTGGTCATGAAGTAGAAGATGGAGAACTATTAATGTACTAAAGAATTTTGAAATTTGAAATGAGGCCATGAAAGATGGCTCTAAGGTTAGACAATACCTATTGGGAACTCAAAACAGAATAGTCATTTGATTCTGCTTTTGGTCCCTTTTATCTATTGTAGAAGCTCTGAATTGCCTATTCCTGATTCCCATGAATAAGTCAAATAGACATTACTGCTTTGAGTCAAAGATAGCCTTGAGTCAAGGCATACAGAACTAAGAGTGGGTTTAGAGGACTCTTCAAAATAAATTACAAAGTTGAAATAGGTTTCTATGTGTCTTTCCATGATTGAACCTGTTCCTGTGACCGATTGAGGCAAAAACAGTGCTACACCAATAAAAAAAAATATTGAATTTCAGAAGTAATTTCATAAAAAGAACCAACAGAAATTGTAACATTGCTCAGTTTAAAATTAGTGTCTCTAATAATAGTGCCTGGTTTTAGGAGCAGACAGTGGGGGGGAAAGACTTAAAGGGCAGTATGCTGGGTCAATTCTCTTAGAAGTATATATATGGATGGTATGAGTAAGAAACATACTAGTTGAGAAGGCATAGATAGGCTGAGTTGTACTAGATAAGGAAAGACCTACATCAAAGAAATAACAGGTTTATTGAATTATTAATATATGTTTCTACAACTAGACAAGAAGTTTCTTTGACCATTCTAACTAGTATTCACTTACAAATGTCCATCAGCTGGGGAATGACTGAATAAGTTATATGTGAATATAATGGAATATTATTGTTCTATAAGAAATGATTAGCAGGATGATTTCAGAAAGGCCTGGAGAGATTTATATGAACTGATGCTATGTGAAGTGAGTAGAACCAAAAGAACATTGTACACAGTAACAAGAAGAATATATGATGATGAACTGTGATGGATTTGGCTCTTTTCAACAAGATGATTCAGGCCAATTCCAATAGATTTGTGATGGAGAAAGCTGTCTGCATCCAGAGAGAGGACTATCGGGACTGAATGTGGATCACAACATAGTATTTTCACCTTTTTGTTGTTGCATGCTTACTTGTGTTTTTCTTTCTCATTTTCCCCCTTTTGATCTGATTTTTCTTGTGCACTGTAATAAATGTGGAAATATGTTTAGAAGAATTGTACATTTAACCTATATTGGATTACTTGCTCTCTAGGGGAGGGGAAACATTGGGAGAGAGGGAGAAAAAATTGTATCACAAGGTTTTGCAAAGGCGAATGTTGAAAACTATCTTTGCATGCATTTTGAAAAATGAAAATCTATTATTATTTTTTTAATTTTTAAAGAGATTTTGAGTGTCCTATTACCTCTTCTGACCTCCCTATGAGCGCTTGCCTTATGTAAGTTCTTTGTAAAATAATCTTTTAAGGAAACATATGTTTAGCATTCAAACAACATGGCCAGTCCTCTGGAGTTGTGTTCCTTGTAGCAGAGTGTGAATACTTGGCAGTTCACTTTGAGAAAGGACCCAGTGTCCAGTATCTTATCTTGCCAGGTGATGTTCAGGATCTTGCCAAGACAATTTAAATGGAAGAGATTCAGTTTCCTCTTATGGTGCTGGTACATTGTCCAGGTTTCACAAACATACAATCATAAGATCAGCACAATGACACTGTAAACCTTTAGTTTGTTAGGCAGGCTAATATCTTTTCTTTCCCACACTTTCTTTTAGAGCTTCCCAAATACTAAGCTAGCTCTGGCAATATAAACATCAACTCATCTATGTATTCATCCCTGGAAAGCATAATGCCATTTTAAGTGAATTTATCCACAGCATTAAAAATTTCTTCATTTGCTATAACTAATGGTTCCACATGTGGATGGCATAGTATTGGTTAGGGGAGAACCTCAGTTTTCTTAGTGCTAATTGTCAGTCCAAAATTAGCACATGCAATAGAGAATTGGTTCATACTCTGCTACATCTCAGTCTTAAACTGGGCTACATTAAGTGCACAAACAAAAAGTTGCACCCCTACTCTCCCTCAATTTCAGTCTTGGCTTATAGCCTTTTTCAGGTATTTATTATATTGTAATAGCTGATCTTGATGCCATTTTCATTCTCAATGAAGGTATCTGACAACATCACTGAAAAATCATGCTAAAAAGCATGGGAACAAGCATAACTCTGCTTCACTCCATTGGTACCTGGGAAAGCTCGAGAGCATCATTCATTATCCAGAACTCATGCAAGCAAGCCATTATGAAATGGGCATATAATACTGATGAAATTCTCCAGGGAACCAAATTTTACTATGATCTCCACGAGTCTTCATGAATGATAAGATCAAAGGTCTTGGTACAATCAATGAACATTTGTGTATGGATCTCTGTTCTTTTCCTGGCATTTTTCCTGGAGTTACCAGGCAGCAAACACTATATTCACTGTTACTTGGCATTTTCTGAAGCCACACTGGCTGTCAGGTAGATGGTGATCTTCCAGGTGAAGGATCAGACTATTAAGGAAGAATCTGGAATTTTCCTGGCAGTGACTAAGAGAGATATACACCTAAGATTGTCACATGACAGCTTATTTTTTTTTCCTTTATAAAATGGACAATAGGGCATCCTTGAATTCCTGGAGGATAGCTTCTTCTTGACATATAACCTAGAAGACTTCAACCAATTTTTATATGAGCAGTGGACCTCTTGCCTTGTACATTTCAGCTTGAATAGAATCAGGATCAGGCACTCTGCCAACTGAGAGGAGCCTAATGGCAATCAAAATCTCTTCTTCAGTTGGAAGTTCAGCTAGAAAGGGATTAACTTCACCCTGAGGTATACAGTTAATGGCCAAAGCATCAGATGACAGACCGTTGAGAACTCTATGGAAGTGTTCATCCCATCCCTCCAAGATTTTGTATTTATCACTAATACTAATACTTATTGAAGGAAATATTATTATATGTACATTGGCATGAAGGTGAATATTTTAATATACAATTTTAAAATACATAAAATGCATTTTAATATACAAAGTCAGATAAATCAAGCACTCTCTATTTGACAATATTTCCTTGCTAGGAAAAATAGAAGATAATTTGTCATAAATCAGGTTGAGTTCAGTATATGTTTTTGCACAAACAAAATCAAATCAGCTAGGATACTACAAAATGAGTTGGAAATTTTTTTCTTAAAATATCTCTGGTAAATGTCTGATATCCAAGGTATGTAGGAAATTGGCCCAAATATATGCCTAAGAGTAATTGTCCATAAGGACATGAAGAAAATTCTCAGAAAAAAATAACAAATTATCAACAAACATATGAAAAAAAAACACTCCAAATCTCTCTAAAAGAAAAATATGAGCTAAAAAATCTTAAAAAAAAAATCTTCTTGACCCTATTGATTGGTGATGACAAAAAAATGGGAGAATTATTTTGAATGGATGATGGGAAAATAGGCACACTTCATCCATTTGAGCATGATAAAACTCCAAGGAAAATCTAAGAGTCATCAGTTGAACTAAGCATTGGAAACAACATGGAATTAGGAAAGAAAAGTTGTTAAATTATTGTTACCCTTTTGAGACAGTGATCTGACTGCTAGGCATTTACTCCAAAAAAGGTTTAAAAAATACAGAAATGTGAAGACATATAAAGTGATGTAGAGTGATGAAATCCAATTTCTTCAATCATGTTAATGATAGCACTCCTAAAAATCAGTCAAATTATGATGAATTATAATGGCCATTCTTAGCATTTAGATCTGATAGAGAAAAGAAGCTCTCCTCTGTAAGGAAAGGATGAAAACTCTGGTATAGAATGCAGTACTTATAGTCAGTTGATCTTGCTTAATCCCTCATCCCCCCAATTTTGTGAAAAAAAAATGTCCATTTGCAAGGGATAGTGAAATTTGAAAAATTAATATGCTATAATAACAAAAGGCAGAAACAACACTTTTACTAAATTTTAATTACTTGACTTCTTCCTCTGCATCAGATGTTGGCGTATAAATTAAAATAACTTTATTTTAAATAATTTAAATTGAGCTTATTTTTTGGGCAAGCTCATCATGAGTATTTCAAAGTGTAATGAGGAGCTGTCTTATGAAATTATTTTTCTTCATCCATTTGGTCACATGATAAAGCCAGCTCAATTATTTGTTTCTCCAAGGAAAATCTAAGAGTCATCCTTTTTTGTTGCTATAATTTCCTTGCATCTTTTGGTTTCATTTGTAGTGAGAATGTTAATACTGATATAATTCAATTTCTCTGGTAACATTTGTTCATGGTCATTGGACAAAAATCTAACATTTAGAATATCAGGAGTTTAATGAAAACTTGTGATTGGTCTACAAATTCTTCCACCATTTGTATTTCTTTCTACCACTGTGTTATTAGCACCACAAAAACAGATAAGAGATTAAAAGACATTTTGTCTTTCTATGTTTCATAAATTACCATATGCAAAAAAAGGTATCAACTGGGCATCGGTGATGATTAAACATTTTGCTAAAACTCTATGTAAACTATAAGCATTTCCTTGATCTCCCAGTTGTGTACATTTGCAAGGAGAAAAGGAAATCAAAGAAACATAGATTTAGAACCAAAAGGAACCTTACAATCCATCTAGCTTATCTAACCCCCTCATTTTACAGATAATAAAACTGAGGTTCAGAGAAAATAAATGACTTGCCTAGGTTTATAAAGCCAGTAATTATATGAAGTGGCATTCCTAGCCTCAAATCTAATACACTATCCACTACACCCTGCTAGTTCTTAATAGGATCTGTCAGACATAAGCTGTTCTCTCTCTCTCTCTCTTTTTTTTTTTTTTTTTCTGAGGCAATTGGGGTTAAGTGATTTGCCCAGGTCACACAGATAGGAAATGTTAAGTGTCTGAGACCAGATTTGAACTCAGGTCTTCCTGACTTCAGGGCAGGTGCTCTATCCACTGCGCCACCTAGCTCCTACCATAAGCTGTTCTTAATGAAGCTATGTTGTTTCTTTGTGGTCCTCACTTCTTTTCCTATATGTTCACTAAATATAATTTTAATAATAAGTTTAGAATTTTATTTTCTCTTTTGAATATCAGATGAACATTTATCCTTCAGCAATCTTATGTATCTCATCCAGTTTCCATCCAATCCAAAGATCATCCATTCATTGTTTTTTCAAAAAAAGAAAAATTATTGATGTATTTTGGTTTTGAATCACAAGCATTTACAGATTACCTTCAATTCATGAAGTCTCATAAAAAAAAAGTGAAACTAACAATGTAGTTACTTTATCTGAAAGCACATTCAATGTTCCACACCTGTAGCAACCCTCATTTCTCTCTCTCTCTTTTTTTTTTTTCTTTTCCTGATGGAATTGGGTTGTGTGACTTGCCCAGGGTCACACAGCTAGGAAGTATTAAGTGTGTGAGAGCAGATTTGAACTCAGATCCTCCTGACTTCAGAGCTGGTGCTCTAACCACTGTGCCACCTAGCTGCCTTCATTTCTCATTTTAAAAAAAATTAATAGAAATCTATTTTCTCTCCCTCCAACCCACCACTTCTATGGGTAAAAAGAAAAGAAAATTAAGTTTCTTGTTATAAATCTACACAGTCAAAAATAATTTTCTCAATGTCTAGGGAGACAGAAAGAAATATATGTATGTATGTAAATAATCTTTTTAGAAGATCTCACTTTCAACATATGTAAGGAAGTGATTCAAATTTCTAAAAATTAAAGCCATTCTCAAATTGATAAATGGTCTAAGGACATGAACAAGCAGTTCTCAAGGGGAAAACAAGCTATGTATATCATATGAAACAATATATTTGTCATTGATAACATGTTTCATCATTAGTCCTCTGGAATCATGGATAGATATTGTATTAATCTGATTTCCTGTAGCTTTCAAGCTTTATGATATTGTAGTTATATGAACTGCTCCACTGATTCTATTCATGTCATTCTTCATCAGTATTATTTTTATCAGTCTTCAAAACTGTTCATTTTTGTAATATTGATGTTATTTTTAAAAAATTATTCACCTGGTTCTGCACATTTCATTCTTCATCAATTTATAAATGTCCTCAATACTGTTTTTTAATATTTATATTATAGTATAAATTGTTCTATTTTTTTTACTTCATTCTGCATCAGTTCATATAAATCTTTTCATAATTTTCTTTCAAATCATCTATCTCTTCATTTGCTATAGTATGAGTATTCTAGCACATTCATATACTATATTTTGCAGAGCCATTTTTCAATTTATGGGCATCTCTTTAGCCTCCAGGTTTTTTTCACCACACATACATAAGAATAAAACTTGCATAAATAGTTTTGTCCACATAGAAGTTTTGTTCTCTTTGTTCTCTTCAGGGTGTAATCCTAACAATAATATAGTTGTGTCAAAGATTATGTAATATTTAGTAAATTTTTTGTTTACGATTTCAGGTTGACTTCCAGAATGGCTGGAATTTCACAGGTCCACCAACAGTACATCAATGTGCCTTTTTTCCACAGTATGTCAAACTTTATCATATTCCTTTTTTGTCATCTTTACCATTCTAAGCATGAAGTCGAATTTCAGAATTGCTTTAATTTGTGTGCCTCTAATTAGTAGCGATTTGCTGTTTGTTAGTTTCCATATGGCTATGAATAGATTGATTTTCTTCCCTTTAGATACCTGTTGATATCCTTAGACCAGTTATCAAGACGAGAAAGGATTTGATTCTCTCAAAATTGAATCACTTCCTTATATATGTTGAAAATGAGACCTTTATCAGAGAAACTTTCTACACATATTTCATCCATTTCCTTTTAATCTTAATTTTGTTGGATTTGTTTTGAATTTTATATAATCAAAATTATCAGTTTCATCTTTTGTGATCCTCTCTAATTTTTCTTTAGTTATGAAGTTTTTCCCATTTTTAAAGGAACCCAACTATGTGTTCGTTTTTGCCAGATAACTTGAATTAATTAATAATAAATAGGTGCTCTCTTACAATCTCTCTATTTGCCATGGCTATAAACTTTTTTTAGCCATTTTTGTTTTATCCTTTCCAGTAAAAATAAAACAAAACAAAACAAAAATCATGCTCCTTAACAGAGCTGGTTAGGATAATTAAAGTGTGTTAGTCTGTCAATCAGCCATACATGAAACATTCATACCATGCAATCAAATCACTACTATTCATCTAAAGACAATCTATTAGTCTTGCAGGTAAAGTGCCAAAAGGAAAAAAATCTATTAAAGGTTGAATTTGAACCTTTTTTTTAAACAAATTTTAAAAAGTGACAATAGCAACAATCACATTTTCTAAAAATTGAGCAAAAGATGTGATGAACTGTGTTGCTTTTGGTGCTTTCACCAGGATTTTGCATTTGTTTGTGTCATGGTTACAATTGAGTAGTAAGTCACCCACAGAGAAATGATAGCAATATCCCCCATCTCGTGGATTGTTAGGATGCTGCTGCTAGAGATGTTTTAAGTCATGCTTTATGACTACTGTATAGAAGTAAATCGATTTCAACAGCAGGGGGAAAGGGCATGTGTCCAGCACTTAAATTTTGGAAACTTGCTGAAGGCAATCCTCATTGCAGCATGATGACTCTGGGTTCCTGAAAGCTATTCCAGAGAAGTTCAAGGTCTGGCAAGCTATATCAACTCAAAAGGCTTCTAACAGATCAATGACAGATTCTGTGTCTGTTATCTAAGAATCAGCTCGTAAGATTTTTTGAAGCTCATCATCATTAATCATTCCCAAATGATTATTTTCAAGTCAAAAATGAGCAGGAGGACTGGAAAGCAGTATCACTTTTTGTCACAATGGATGAGGAAGCCTGAAAACAGTATTGCTTCTGATCCCAAGGAAGCAAGGACCTAGAAGAGCAGTATTAATTGCAATTCAAAGAGAATCAGGATCACTTTTTAGGTAAGGAGCAGAGAGCCCAGAGCAGAAGAGCAGTGGCGCACTTGTCCCCAAATCATACTATCTTAGAAAAACTGAAAACTTTCAAACCCCAACAATAACACTAAAAATAAAAGTGGGAAAAAAGCTGAAGCTTGAGACTGTTCTTCTCCCTTCCACATATGGGAACAGAAAATAATTTTGCTATAAATCCAAGGCAAAGAAATAGAGTAGGGAAATGAGCAAAGAACAACAACAAATAAATCTGATCATAAAAAGCTCTTATAGTAACAGAAAATCAAAACACAAACTCATACAAAGACAATGAAATCCAAATAGCTACGAACAAAGTCTCAAAGGTAAAATGTGAAGTGTATCCAAGCCTAACAAGAATTCCTGGGAGAGCTAAAAATTATTTTCAAAATCAAATGAGAGGGGGGCAGCTAGGTGGTTCAGTGGATAGAGCACGAGCCCTGAAGTCAGAAGGACCTGACTTCAAATCTGGGCTCAGATACTTAACACTTCCTAGCTGTGTGACCCTGAGCAAGTCACTTAGCCCCAATTGCTTCAGCAAAACCAAAAAAAAAAAAAAATCAAATGAGTGCTAAGGGACAAATTAAGTAAAGAAATTAGAGTTAGGGAAGAAAAATATAAAAAGACAAATAACAGCTTGGTGAAAGAAGCACAAACAAAATACTGAAGAAAAGAAATAGAATTAGCCAAATGGAAAACGAGGTGCAAAAATTCATTGATGAAAATAACTCTTTATGAAGCAAAACTGGCCAAAAGGAAAAATAGGTACAAAAGAGCCTTGAAGAAGAAAACTATCTTTACTTGTAATTGGAAGAAATAAAATATCATTAAGTAAAAAATAATAATAAAATGAAGAGCAAGCATTATCTGAAGCAAGGATAAACTTGAAATTTCTCCAAATAATATCAGGAGTTCAACAAGAATGTCCATTATCATGACAACTGTTCAGTATTGTACTAGAAAGGCTAACCGCAGCAGTAAGACAAGAAAAAGAATTTGGAGGAATTTACCTATGCAAAGAGGAAATGAAACTATTGCTCTATCCAGATGATACAATTGTATATTTAAAGAACTCTAGAGGTTCAATTAAAAATTAAAATTTTATTAAAATTTTTTATTTTTATTAAAAATTTTAAATTTAAGTAAATTTAAAATAAAACAATTAACAACTTTAACAAAGTTGTAGGAAATAAAACAAACCCACAAGTCAGCAACATTTCTACATACTACCAACAAAACCCAGCCCGAAGAGATAGAAATTCCATTTATGATGACTACAGATAATTTATAATACTTGGAAGTCTATCTGTCCAGACAAACCCAGAAACCATATGAACACAATTACAAAATACCCTTCATGCAAATAAAGACAAATCTAAATAATTGGAAAAATATTAATTGCTCATGGTTCACCCAAGTCAGTATAATAAAAAATGACAATTCTACCTAAATTAATTTACTTTTTTAGTGACATACCAAACAAACTCTCAAAGAATTATTTTATAGAGGTACAAAAGATAATAATAAAATTTATCTGGAAGAATAAAAGGTCAAGAATAGCAATGGGGCAAAATATGAAGGGAGGTAGCCTAGCAGTGCCAGATTTCAAACTCTATTACAAATTAGTAATCATCAAAACAATCTGCATCAAAACAATCTGCTACTGGCTACTAAATGGAGTGGTAGATCAGTAATTCACCTAATCATTCTTGATTAGGTACCCAATACATAGTAGTAAATGACCATGGTAATCTAGTGTTTGATACACACAAAGATCCAAATCTTTGGGATAAAAACACACTATTTGACAAAAATTGCTCAGAAAATTAGAAATCAATTTGGAAGAAAGTAGACAGAAACCAACATCTCTGGTGTATACCAAAATAAGGTCAAAATGAGTACACTATTTAGACATAAAGAGTGATACTCTAAGCAAATTAGTGGAGTATGAAAGAATGTACCTGTCAGATTTATGGATATGGGAAGAGTTTATGATCAAACAAGAGATAGAGAGGATCATGAGAAATAAAATGGATAATTTTAATAATACTAATTTAATAAGTTTTTGTACAAATAAAACTAATGCATCCCAAAATAGAAGGAAAACAGAAAAGTGGTGGAAACATTTACAGCATTTCTCTGTTAAAGGTATTCTCTCTCAAATATATATGGTACTGAAGCAAATTTATAAAAATAAAAAATAAAAATAAAAAAACATTCTCCAGTGGGTAAATGGTCAAGGAACATGAACAAGCAGTTTTCAAAAGAAGCAATGTTATCAAAGCCATATGAAAAATACACAATCATTATTGACTAGAGAAATGCAACAAAATAATTCTAAGATACTATCTTATACCTCTCAAATTGGCCAACATGACCACCAAAAAGAAAGAAAGAAAATGATGAATGTTAGAAGGGAAGTGAGAAAAATAGGTACACTAATGTACTGTTTGTGAAGTTGTGAACTAGTCCAACCATTCTGTAGAACAATTTGGAACTACATCCAAAGGACTATAAAACTGTGCAAAGCCACTACTAAGTCTGCATCCCAAAAAGATAAAAGAAAAGGGTGAAGGACTTATTTATACAAAAATATTTATAGCAGTTCTTTTTGGAGTGGACAAGAATTGTAAATTAAGAGGCTGCCCATTAACTGAGAAATAGCTGGATAAATTATAGTATATGATTGTGGTAGAATACTATATACTATAAAAAATGAAAACCTGGATGGTTTCAGAAAAATCTGTGAGACATATATGAATTGATGCAAAATGAAATGAGTAGAATCCAGAGAACATTGTACATAGTAACAGCAATACTGTAACAATAATCAATTCTGAATGACCTAGCTACTCTGATCAACACAATGATTGAAGACAATTCCAAAGGACCTAATGTTGGAAAATGCTTTCTACCTCTGGAGAGAGAACTGAAGAACCCTGAATGGAATTCAAAGCATACTTTTTTTAAACTTTGTTTTTGTGCTTTTGTTTGCATTTTCTCTAACACTTGACTAATATGAAAATAAGTTTCACATGACTTCATATGACTAATTGATATCATATTACTTGCCTTCTTAAAAAGTGGAGGATGGTGGGGGGGGAAACCAGTTTTACCTCAACATTTAAAAAAAATGAATGCTAAAAAAATAATTGTAATTTTAAAATATTTAGCAAAATTGATTAAAATATCTTTTGAAGAAGAAGAGGAGGAAGAAGGAGGAGGAAAAAGAGGTCTTGGTCCCTGCCCTCAGGAAGTTTTCAGTAGATAAGGAGATAAGATGTTGGATTTATATAGCTAAAACACAAGACAAAAGATGAATGAATGAAACAATTATTAAATGTTTACCTTGTACAAAGCACTGTGCTAAGTGCAGGGAATAGCGTACTTGCTCTTAGGGAGCTCACATTCTAATATGTCAATAACATGATCAATTTTATGGAAAAGGTTATACTTTAACCTTTATATTATATTATACTATACTATACTATATATTATAATGTCTTATACTTTAAGACATTGACACTTCTCTCATTCTTGATGTCTCTTAGTCTGTGGAGTGCCTAGTGCAGCAGGCAGCAGGATAAAGATGGCTAAAACTGAAAACATTGCCTATAACCAGTCACTGGCATAACACAGAAATGCCACCAAAACACCCATGTCACAGAGATTTAAATATTTAAAAGGAAATGACCCCCAGTTTCTGAGAAATATGTGCTTTGCTAAGAAGGATAACAAGAAAGGGCAAGTCCATGTTGCCAAAATCATCAGTAGCCTAGCAGAGAACAAATTCCTAAGCCCCAATATCAACAATCCTGATTCTAAGATTATCAATTCCACTGAACCAAAGGTTAGTAAGCCTACTAACCCCACAAAGTCTGAACTCAAGTCCACTAAATCTGAATACCAAATCTCCAAGTCTGATTCCAAAGCCAGGTCCAAAGGTAACATCACCAAGTCTGATCTCAAGGTCGCAAAATTCAAAGTCAAGGTTAGTGAGACTGACTCTAAGGTCACCAAATCCAATGTTTCCAAGGCTACCAAATCCAAATACTAAGGCAGTCAAACCTCAAATTGCAGAACAAATGCTCCCTGAGATTAAGACTACTAATCCCAAGTACACAAATAGATGCATTAGGACAAAATAATTTGTTCAAACTAATTAAATTTATATCAGCCAGAGCACTGTCATTCACTATTTTGTATAAATAAAAGAACTATAAGTGACAAGGAGAAAAAAACAAGCATAAATACTATTCTAAGGAACAAAATATTATTAATCAGTATTACAGAAATGTGATTATAGCCCTCTAGAAGGAAATTTTTCTTTATTATGGAAAAGTGGAATGGTTTCATTCAGGAACTAGTGAACTCTATGTTACTGGAGACATTCAAGTTAAAATTCATTCATTCAAGCTCAACAAGCACCTGTTGTGCAGGAAATTTCTACTTGAGTATGGACTGGACTAGCTGAATCCTGAGGTCTCTGAGATTTTATAATTCTGAAGATTAAATGAATGGCATAGAAAAGAAATGAATGCTTCAGAAGGGGAAGGGGCCATTACATAGCATGGGTGATATGGCAAGGCATTAAGCTGGCCTTTACACAAGAGTAGCTCTATAAAACATTAAGAGGAAGAATAGGGACATTCCAGAGAGAACAGCCTTGGCCTTAAGTTAAGGTACATACTTTATTGGGGGACAGTAAATATAGCAGTTTATCCGGGACAGAAGGTTCATGTAGGGGAGTTCTAGAAGATAAGATTAGCAAGATACATAGGACACAGCAAAGTCAACTGCAAATATATTTATTGATCTAAATAAATCCTTCTGGCCACTTTCATATTTAAACAATATAGTTTTATTTTATTAAATTTTTATCCTCTTCTGTATTTTTTATTTGTGACAGTTTCTATACCCATGGTTCATTTGCAGATGTTCTGGTGCTGAGCTGTGCTTAGAAGCATAAATATATTATTTCAAAGGCTCTCGAGTTCCCCCAACAAATTCAACTGCTCGATTTTTATCAATTTTCACTATATTAGCATAAAATTATGTTATATGGATTCAAGGATCTTAGAGGCAGAGATGGTCACAGTAGACACAGAGCTTGGAATCCAGTTTTTAGCTGCTATCTCTAATACTGACTCGGGCTATTTTCCTCATAGGAGACAGGAATACTGCTGGCCTAGAGTGGGGAGGGCCATCTGTTCACAGCTACTCTTGCAGAACAGTTCCGTCTACAACATTTGCCACTACGAATGAGAGCAATTGATTCCAATTCTGTAGAGGTGTTTAGGACACCAAGTAGCAAGCAGATTATTGGCATGACTTAGCAATTGACAACTGTCTGACTGGCCCTGGTGTACAGAGTATAGTGGGTTTTTCTGACAGAAAAGTCTATTATATTGATTTGTTGTGGATGGAAGAGTAGGTGATGTAAGATAAGGGAAAGTAGATGAATTGGAGGAATACTGCAAAGACTCCTTAATGTTTGCCAAAAAATTCCATAGCATATTTTTCTCCTCCCCCAAAATCCCTTTTCTTTTCAGGAGCCAGGAGTCAGATTCTCTGCCTACTGTAAGGAATGGCTTACACTACCCCACTCTAATTCTCCTTGCACTCACCTCAGATAATCTATTGGAACCCATCCTGGGTGGAGGTCAGAGACTCAAACTCAACAATGTGCCTCATTCCCATCACTTGTCTAAATAAAATCCAGGGAAAGACACTGTCCTGGAGGCAGAAGTAGCTCCTCTGGAAACTGAGAAGCCACATCAAAAGCTGACAGTTCAAGCACCCTGTCTTCAATGAGTTGATACTTATGCAGCATCCCAGTCATCCCTAGTTAGAGAAAGAAAAAGGAAAGAACAAAGCAGGGATTCCTCAGGACAGGAAGAGACTAGATGGGGACTTTTTCACAAATCAGGCACTGTTTAAAGGGATGAAGGGAAGAGGATATTAGA
Source organism: Myrmecobius fasciatus (assembly GCA_023553655.1). Lineage (NCBI taxonomy): Eukaryota > Metazoa > Chordata > Mammalia > Dasyuromorphia > Myrmecobiidae > Myrmecobius > Myrmecobius fasciatus. The sequence goes on along the minus strand of JAJPUD010000996.1, from coordinate 36,193 downwards.
AACAGAGATGAACAGCATCCAACACAAAGGAAAAAACCAGACTCCCTTAAGTACCTCCTTCCTCTTGTTCCTTCCTTCCTTTGGCTTTAAAATAAAGGTCTGAGATTTAGAGGAAGGAAGAAAGGCAAAAGGAGAGTCAGGAGGTATTGTGAGCTATGGGTGAAAACTGAGAAAATACTCAAAGGAACAAGAAAGGGAAGATGGCAGACTAAGTTATAGGAGAAAGTCTTTTCTGGATATTTGGGGAGGGAAGAGTTGTTCATGGATGTTTGTCTGAGTTAGGGATTGTGGCTTATTTGCTCTAGTATCATTCTCTCCCTCCCCATATGGCATATAACACTGAAAAAGAAACAATAATGAGAGTTTAAGATATAAAATTTGGTCTGCAATGGCTGCGCTGAATCATGGTGCACACCTGTGCTTTCCTCTGGCTTATACAGTGTCTGAGATGCCAATGTACAGGCCAGGTAAGGTCTTGTTTATCCCATTCCTCATGATGCCTATAATAAAACTGAATCTTAGCTCCCTTGGAAATTGTGATCTGGTATAGCTAAATTACATGTTACATACAAAGAGGAGAAAGAGGAAGAAATAAAGAAGAGAAGAAAGAGAAGAAAAACCTTATAAAAGCACCAGACTAAGCCAGCCCATGACACTATACTTTATACCAATCGATGTCAATTCAATTCAATAAACATATTAACCATTTATTAGTATATGCAAATCACTGGGCCAGACACTGAGGATGTACAGATTAACAAACATACAATGTCTGCCCTCAAGGATCATACATCCTAACACAAAGGTGGAATGGGTACACATATTACTATAAATCAAGTTAAAATATGTTAAGTACTTATACAAGGTCAAACAGAATGGCATATAAATTTGACAAAAGAAAAAAATGCACTGATTCTTTTATTGTGTCCTGGATCTCTTTGACAATTCTTACAGACTGGTGAAGACTATGAAAAAAAATTTCTCAAAACAATCTTTTAAAAAAAAAAAACAAAACAAAATACAAGATTACAAAGGGTACCAATAATAATGAAATATAGTTATTCGAAAGTATTTTTAAAACAAAGTTCAGAGATTCCAGGTTAAGCATTCCTGAGATGACTTAGGAAATTAAGAGTTTATGGAGAAATAGCATCTTGAAAAAGACAACTATGGCTTTAATGAAAGTTCTCTCCAGGCTCAAGATTGCCAAAGCATCTCTGGAATATCTTGATGCCCCAAGCTCTCCTCTCTGGCAATTATCTACCTAGGCCTGAGCCCCTGGCATCATAACTTAACTTAGATCCCAGGTGGTTTCCAGTGTTGACAAGGTTAGATGCAATTCAGTTCAACAAACATTTATTAAGAGTCTAAGATGTATAAGACACTGTTTGGTGCTTTGGATATGAAGACATGGCATGGAAACAGTCCCTGCCTTAATGTGCTTAACTTTTGTTTTCTGAGATAGGGACTTAAAGAAAGATAAATATGTTAAGGTAGGTCTTTGCCATTCCTAAATTTATGATGCTTTGTATGTAAATTCAAAATTTATACCATTTTCAGGAGGGAAATAGCAAAAATAACTAAGTAAGAGTGAAGAGGAATCTGGGAAAGTCATTTAGGAATTAGCCCTTGAGTAAAATAAAAGAGACTCGGGGTTCCAAGAGTCCAAGATGAAGGAGTGCATTCCAAGCATGGGGGCCTCATCCATTCTGCCTGACACCCCTTTCTGATACGCTAAAGATCCCAGTGATGCAAAAAATATCAATTTAAATGGGATTACACATATGCTCAGAAATGCAGTAAGAAAAATGGGGATAAAAGGAGTTAATGCTTCACCTGCAGGCAAATATATTCAACCCGCAAACAAAGACATTTAAAATAAATTTCAGCTTTCAAGCTTGGCTCTCTGTGATACCCCCCTGCCTGAGTCATTCTCTGGGAGTCAAGTGCTTCATCAGGTTTATGCATGCCCTCAGGCCACTGGGGAACAACTCAGTGCACCAGTCTGCCTACACTAAATGATGTCCTCATGGCCTGCTGCTTCCATTCTCAATAGGTTAAGAGAAAACTAATGTCTTCCAGCATCCAGTACATCCAGCAATTCATCTTCTTCCCTTCCCTCTTCCTAAGGTCCCCACTACCACCTGCCCATGTGTACATCGTGCGCGCGCGCAGACACACACACACACACACACACACACACAATCTCCATTCAAATTTAACAAAAATGCCATTTAAAGGAAAGACAAATCACCTGAATCCCTTTAGGTTTGCTCTCTCAATTCTTTAACTTGTGCATATGTTTACTTAAAAGCCTGTGGTATTAGGTCTGTGATCTCCTGACCGATCAATCAATAAGCATTTATTAAAGTACTTTCAAGATAGCCTTCAGTGGAAAGATCACTGAACTTAAACAAGATTATAGAATCAGACTTAGAACTGGAAAAGATCTCAAATAATTTAGTACAATTTCCTCATTTTAAAGTTGAGGAAACTGAAGTCTCGAGAGGCAAACTGACTTATCCAAGATCATCCAGATAAGAAGAAGAAACCTGTTTACAAATCCACTCTTTGCTACTGACTAGTTGCATGACCTTGAACCAGTTATTTAAACCTGGGTAGCCTTAGTTTCCTTTTGTGTATTATGAGATTAGATCATTTTTAATATGGCCTATCAATGCTAATATTCTATAGTTCTAAGAAAATAAGGATGTTGAGACTTTCCCTGATTTTTCTGAAAGGATCATATCTTTTGTATATGAATATATATCAATAGATGTATATGAAAATGCTTAGCCATTATCAAGTAACATTACTTCTGCCCATCTGTATTGTTTTGTGGTTCAGTCAACAGTCTGACTCTTCATGACCCCATTTGGAATTTTCTTGGCAGAGATACTTTGCCATTTCCTTCTCCAACTCATTTTACAGATGAGGAAACTGAGGCAAGCAGGGATTAGGTGACTTGCTCAGAATGACATGGCTAGTAAGTACCTGAGGCCATATTTGAGGTCACAAGATTGTGACTTCAGGCCCAGTACTCATATTTACTGCACCACACAGCTGCACCATGTGCATAATTGTAGTCCAAAAGACTGACTTAGTTCAAATTGATTCAGCAGACATGTAATAAGCATCCACTCTGTGATTGGCACAGTAGGATGCTGGAGACACAAAGATCAAAATAAACTAGTTCTAGCCTTCAGGATACTTACATTCTGGATTGGTTCCCCCAGGTCCCACAGAATGCTGACTGTACCAAAGCTTCCCTCTATTGATGAAACAGTGGCAGCCGCTATTTGCAGGACCTTTTACTTCTGCCTTATTGGCCCAGTGCTATGTTTGAGGTTACTTTCCTGTGCTTGTGCTCTGGCTGACTGTCCTCCATCAACATGCTTCACTGCCAATTTGATTCTATGCCTTACTGTACCTTGAAAAGGCTGCTTTCTGTCTATCTTGCTCATTCCTGTCCCTTTTGATAGCATTCATCCCATGCCTATATCCAGCCCCGCTGAGATTCATGAATTGTTTCCCTACTCAATCAATAAATGGATTGGACTCCTTGAAGAAAATGGGCCAAGCAACCACAAAATAATAATGCTTTGACCTCTAAGCAGTGGCCTTTCTCTTACAACACTCAATACTTTTCATGTTCAAATGATAGCCAATTTCTTGGTGAGACAAAGAAAGTTCAAGCTTTATTAATAAACTAAAAAAAAATTGTTGTCATGATTTTGATGCCCAACTGTGATATGACAAGCTCAGACAGAATCACTGTGTTCAGCCTGAAAAGCTTTAAGATCTCCCAGACTGCCCAGGCACGAACCTATTATTCACCCCACTTTGTCCCATTTCACTTATTACTCATGTGTGATCCTCATTTGAAAGAAGCCAGAAGCTCAACTGAGTCCTTGAAGACATCAACCAGGACTCATAAATCTTTGTAAGACCTACATATAGCAGGTACTCAATAATTATTTACTTAATTGATTTGAATGTAACTAGTTCAAAGAAAACTGTGGCTCTAATACTAAGTTTTTAGAGTAGAATAACTCTGGTATTTATATCTATAATCAGAGTGAAGTTTTTTGTTTTTTGTTTTTTTTTCCTAAAAAGTGTTTTAAGGAGCAGTGTAACATGATGGAGAGAACGCTGATAATAGACAGGAATACCCATGTTCAAATCTAGCTCTGACATTTAAGAAGGTAGGTTACCCTGGACAATCTACCCAACCTATAAATGCATCAGACAACTTCACAGGAGTTAAGCTACCTTTAGAGTAGATGGATCTGGGTTCAAAAAAAAAATTGAGTCCCAAAGAACTGAAATGAAGAAATTGGAATGCTCAAAGATGAGAGGGGAGGCCCAGATAGTGACAGTTTTTAAAATTTTATAATATAAAAATCTATTTCCCCCTTTTACCTCCTCCCCATTTAAAAAAAGAGAAAGAAAAAAGTAGGAGGGAAGGAAGGAAGGAAAGAAGAAAGGGAAAGAGGGAGGAAGGAAGGGAGGGAGAAAGGAAGGAAGGAAGAAAGGGAGGAAGAAAGGAAGGGAGGAAGGGAGAAAAGAAAAGAAAAAGTAAAGAAATGGAAAATATTAAGTAGGTAGGTAACCCTGGACAATTTACTCAACCCCTATATGCATCAGACAGTAGTTAAGTTGCATTTTGAATCAGAGGATCTGGGTTTTAATCCTAACTTACTGAAGAAAAATACCATCTAAAAAGTAAAATTGGTCAAATGAAAGAAAAATTCACTAAAGAAACAATTACTTTAACAATAGAGAGAATTACAGAAAGAAAGAAACTGCAAAACTGTCCTAGTGGAGGCCTGTAACTGAACCCTCTTGGGACTTGATAAATCTAAGTAAAAAATAAACAAGAAAGAAACTAAGAAAGTAAATAGAATATTAGAAAAGTTAGATATGACATATTTTTAAGAAAACTGAATGGGAACAGATATATACATATATATATATATATATGCATATATATATGTATATTTTTTCCTCAGCAGTACTTGGCTCTTACACAAAAATTGATCATGTAACAGCATAAAAACCTCAAAAATCAAAAGAAAGACAGAAATATCAAATGTATTCTTTTTTTCATCATAATGTAAATAAAAATTATACTCAACAAAGGGAAGTAGATAGGTTAAAAAATAATTTGAAACTAAATAATCTAATCTTAGAAAATAATTAGGTCAAAGACCAAATCATAGAAACAATCAACAACTTCATTAAAGAGAAAGATAACAATGAGAAAACATACTAAAATTTGTGGGGTACAGAAAAATAGTACTTAGGGGAAAATTTATTTCTCTCTTTTCTTATATCAACAAAATGGAAAAAAGAATAGATTAGTAAATTGGGCATGCAACTAAAAAAAACTGGAAAATGAATAAATCAAAACTCCTCAATTGAGTACCAAATTTGAAAATCTGAAAATCAAAGGTGAGATTAATATGATTGAAAGAAAAATATGAACTAATAAATAAATCTAAGAACTTGTTTTATGAAAAAAAAAACTAATAAGAGGGGCAGCTAGGTGGTGCAGTGGATAGAGCACCAGCCCTGAAGTCAGGAGGACCTGAGTTCAAATCTGGTCTCAGACACTTAACATTCCCTAGCTGTGTGACCCTGGGCAAGTCACTTGTCACTTAACCTCAATTGCCTCAGCAAAAAAGCAAAAAGAAAGAAAAAGAAAGAAAAAACTAATAAGATAGCTAAGCTATTGCTTAATTTGATTTCAAAAGAAGAAAAAGGAAAACTAAATATCCTTAACAAAAATGAAAAGGGTGTGAACAAAAAAATGTAATTGGTCAATTGCAAAAGGAACTAAAAACAGTAACTGAAGAAAATAAGACATTAAAAATTAGAATCGAACAATTGGAAATTAATGACTCATCAAGACTTCAAGAATCAGTTGAACAAAAACAAAAAAATGAAAAGATAGAGAAAAACATGAAATATCTCCTAGGAAAAACAACTGACCTGGAAAATAGATCTAGGAGAGACAATCTAAGGATTATAGGGCTTCCTGAAAGCCATGATGAAAAAAAGAACCTGGACACTATATTCCAGGAAATCATAAAAGAAAACTGCCCTGATATTTTACACCCAGAAGGCAAAATACTCCTTGAAACAATCCACCGATCACCTCCTGAAAGAAACCCAAAAATTAAGTCCCCCAGAAATATCGTGGCTAAATTCCAGAACTATCATACCAAGGAAAAGATATTACAAGAAGCCAGAAAGAAACAATTTAAATATCGGGGAGCTACAATTAGGATCACACAGGACCTAGCAGCTTCTACTTTGAAGGATCGAAGGGCCTGGAATCAGATATTCCAAAGGGCAAAGGAACTTGGATTACAGCCAAGAATAAGTTACCCAGCTAGAATGAGCATTATCTTCCAGGGAAGAAGATGGTCATTCAATGATATAGGAGAATTTCACCTATTTCTACTGAAAAGACCAGAACTGAACAAAAAATTTGATCTACAAACACAGAACACAAGAGAAACATAAAAAGAAATGACCAACAGGAGGATTTCAGAGAGGATTGGAGAGACTTGCATGAACTGATGCTGAGTGAAATCAACAGAACCAGGAGAACATTATACACAGCAACAAGACTATACGATGATCAATTTTGATGGACATGGTTCTCTTCAACAATGATGTGATTCAAACCAGTTGTGCTGCGATGAAGATAGTCATATACATCCAGAGAGAGGCCTGTGGGAACTGAGAGTGAACCACAACACAGCATTTTAATGCTTTTTGTGAATATTTCCATGCATTCTGTTTTCCTTCTTAGGTTGTTTTTTTCCTTCTTCTCTTTCTAGATCTGATGTTTCTTGTGCAGTAAGATAACTGTATAGATATGTATACATGTATTGTATTTGTCATATAATTTATTCTATCTAGCATGTATTAGATTACCTGTCATCTAGGGGTGGGGGGTGGGGGGAAGGAAAGGAAAAGCTTGGGGAAAAAAAAGTTTTTTTGCAAAGGTCAATGTTGAAAGGTCACTCATAT
>JAJPUD010000996.1:0-29139 GCA_023553655.1 Myrmecobius fasciatus | reverse complement strand
CAATGTTGAAAGGTCACTCATATGTTTTGTAAATAAAAAGCTTTATTAAAAAAAAAAATGAAAAGGGTGAAATTGCTATCCATGAAGAAATTTAAGCAATCACTAGGAAATAGTTTGCCAAATTACATGCCAATAAAACTGACAATCTGAGTGAAATTGGTGAATTTTTGTGATGGCAAAATTTTGTGGGTGGCAAAATATTGGAAATTGCAGAAATGCCCATCAATTGGGAAATGGCTGAACAAGCTGTGGTTTATGAATGTAATAGAATACTATTGTGGCAGAAATGATAAATAAGCAGATTTCAGAAAAACTGTGTAAATACTTGTATGAACTGATGCAAAGGGAAATGAGTAGAACCAGGAAAATATTGTTTTTGGCAACATGGGGTAATGATCAGCTTTTCTCAGCAACACAATGATTCAAGACAAATACCAAGGACTCACCAGGGAAAATGCTATTTACATCCAGGTAAAGAACTGAAGGACTCTGAATGAAGAGCAAAACTTTTTTTTTTCTTTTATTCTTTTTCATGCTTTTCCCCTCTTGACCTGTTTCTCCTTTCACAACTGTGACTAATATAGAAATAGGTTTTATATGATAGCACATATATAATCTTTATCAAATTACCTGCCATTTTTAGAAAAGAAGATGGAAGGGAGAAAAATTTGGAATTCAAATCTTGTAAAAGTGAAAGACAAAAATTGTCTTGACATGTAACTAAAAAAAATATTATTTAAAAAATAATTTTCTTGGTTTCTCTATGTTCTATGAATTGATAGTACCAGGAGGAAGAAGCCCTAAGTATTGGCTCACCGTCAGCTCAGATGATTTTGTTGCTCCAAATAATCTCACAAATTCATGAAAACAATCCAATGTCTTCATCTAGCTCTTCTGGTTCCCAATCAGGATGTTGGGGTAGAAGCTGGCCACCTAGGAGGAGAAGGCTAATTGGGTCCTCAAAGTCCAATCAAACTGCACTACTTTGGGGAGTTCATCTGGTTCACTTAAGTCTTCATCTCATTATAAGAATAATTCTAAAGAGAGAAGATAGCAAAGTATTGAGATAGAGATGGGAATACCTGGGCTAGATATTTACAAGTCACTTAAATTCTCTCAGGCTCAGTTTCCCCATCTGTAAAATGAGATTGATAATTACAATAGTACCTATCACATACAATTAGAATGAAAAGGATTTTGCAAACCTTAAAGCACTATCTAAATGTCAGTATTTGCATTAATTACATCTTGCTCCCTTCCCTAAAAGGTGGAAGCAGAGTACAAGTAGCTTTGTGCCACCTCACTGGAAATACAAGGACATAAGTGAAACAGGTCCTGTTCTCAAGGAGCTTACTGTAATCAAAAAAACACTTATTGAACTTCCATTTTATATGTGATATAGAGCAATGTCAGAGGACTGTGCATGTTCCAAAAATAATGAGTTAAAATAGTTATGTTTCAAACATAAGACCAAAATGAGGCAAGATTGAAATACTATTCTATTTTTGGTTGTGGTAAGTTGGGTTCTTCATTTTAAAAGCCTTCCTTTTGTTACCCAGTTAAAGCTGTGGGTTTTGTATCTGGGGAGCTTCAAGAGACATAAATCTGTTAACTAGCTCCATCGGGTACTTAAAGGTCAAGCAGCTAGGGAGAGGGGAAATTGGAGAGTCCTCTCAGTGCAGGGGGAAAAAACTGTCAAAGTGAAAAGAAAAACCTTGAGTCATTCATTATTAGGGAATGTGGAGTCAGAGAGGGCTGCATGGCCATTTATAATGTGGAGGGCTTGCCATCAGCTCAGAAGGTATTGGCAGCTAGCAGCTGGCAGAAGCCTTAAGGCAGAGGGAGATGTCCCAAGAGGTGGAGACTACTTGGAACGAGGGGCTCAGTTACTATATAAAGCATGACTTTCTACCCTGGGTCTGTGAATGGGATCAGAGATTAGAACAAGCCATTAGCTAAATAAGTTGTTTGTAGAGTAATTTATGATCTTTTATCCATTTATACAAAAAAAAAAGTTTGTTACTTTTCATGAACTTGATGTGCCAAGGAAAATAGTTCCTCATATATGATATTCCATCTTCCATCTCTTTGCTCTTCTCACTTCTGATTCTGAGAATCCTTAGCTCAGTTCCAACGTGACCTCCAAAAGGCCTTCACTAATCCTCCTCCTCCTCCAACTGTCAGTGTACCTTGTATGTATTTTGTGTAACTCATTTTTTGGACTCAAAGCAATATGAACTCTCAAAGAGCAGGAGAGAGCTAGGGAAGTTGCTGGACAGATTTTTGCCCAAGTTCATGTGGCTTTGGATTTGACTCAGCACAAATTACCCTTATCATCTCAGACCTTAAACTGGAAGGAACTTATTGGAGGAAAATTCCCTGAAGGTCCTGCCATTGTGAGCACAATGATGGTCCAGAACTAGGAATCTTTTGGGGTTGATTTGAGCATGAAATATGGACTGTGCAAATTTTGTATCACTGATCAAGAATGAGCAAGGAAAAAAAAAATAATTCTACCTAAATTGATTTATTTACCATGCCAAACAAATTTTTAAAAATTATTTTATAAAACTAGGAAAAACAACAAATATCAATAAAGAGAAAAAATGGAAATGCTCAATTTCCTTCTCCTTTTTTGTCTCCAATGTGGGTGATTATCCAGAGTATTATTTCCTGGTATCAGAATGACTTGAGTTCAAATTCAGCTTCAGACACCTATTAGCTGTGTGATCCTGGACAAATCATTTAACCTGGTGTCTCATTTTCCTTAATTATAAAATGGGGATAATAATATCACCGGCTCCCAGGTTTGTTGTGAAGGCCACATGGGATAATAGCTGCAAAGCACTTAGCACAGTGCCTATCACATAGTAAGTGCAATATATTAGCATTTATGAATATTAGCTATTGCTACCTTACACAGATATACATACCACTTCCAACCATCCCTGCTGGGCTGTGAAAAGCAGGAACCATGGATGTTTCTGGGTTTTTTCTAAATGTTAACTTTTACATATAACCCTAAACTTATTAGCCAATAAATACCCAAGTTATCTAATATATAGGCTTATGAGACAAAAGACACATTTGTTTGCCTGAACTGAATTGGTGGCTGAACCAACAGTAGTAAAATGGAGAAAGGGGAGAAGAAAAATGTTTGACATTCACAAGTCTTGCAAAAGTACCTGACACCCTGAGATTCATTTCATTTTTTAGAGAGGCAGCCAACCAAAAACATCATGGTGGGGGGAAGGCTTCTACTTTTAATGAAATTGACTTATAATATTTCTACTACCTCCTCCCAAAAAAAAAACAAAAACAAAAACTTATCTCCAGGAAGAGAAGGTAAAAGTGAGAAAGCTACATTATAAGGAGAAGGCATTAGTTACCTGCCCATGTGCCACTGGCAAAGTAATGTTACTACTGACTAAACTCTCTCACAAGCTCCCTCAGGTGGCAAGATTTGTTTATGCTTATGTGTTTTTCTGCAGTTTGGGGGCTAGAGGACTAGGTCAGAAATCAGAAAGGCTCAAGTTCCTGAATTCAAATCTGAATTAGACACTTATTAGCCGCATGAACATGAGCAAGTCACTTAACCCTGTTGGGCTCAGTTTCCTCATCTATAAAATGAGTTGGAGGAGGAAATGAAAAACCATTTCAGTATCTTTGCCAAGAAAACCCCCATGAGGTCACAAATGGTTGGAGCCCAACTGAAATGACTGAACAAAAACATCTGTGTATATATTGTTTCATCCATTGAAAGCAAGCTCCTTGACAACAGGTAGTTTCACTGCAGGTTTTGTCACAATGGAGTATGATGCTTGACAGATAAAGACAAAAAAAAAATGTGTATTGATTGAGTTCTAGGTGATTTTAATAGAGAAAAGTCTATTTTTAAAAGTATATTGTTTCACCAGCCCTGAAGTCAGGAACACCTGAATTCAAATCCTACCTCAGACACTTAACACTTCCTAGTTGTGTGACCCTGGGCAAGTCACTTAACCCCAATTGCCTCAGCAAAAAGCAAAAAAAAAAAAGTATATTGTTTTGCATTCTTACTATATTTTATATTCTTACTATGATCTGCAGCAACTTAGATATTTGAAAGCATGAACCAGTGGGAAAGTATTATCCCATAAATCAGAAATCCTAGCTTTCACATTAACCCACTGGCATGACATTAAACAAGTCATTTCAACAAGCTCGGCTTCAATATGAATCTGCTGAAGAATTAGGAAATTATCTGTGTCTCTCAATCTCTGTTTTTCTCTGTGTGTCTCTCTGTCTCTCTGCCAGTCTATTTCTATCTCTGTTTCTCTCTATCTGTGTCTCATCTTTGTCTCCATCAATAGCAGAGCAGTTTATAATTTTTTGATGTTCCTTGATGATAGTTCCGTTTTTCTAAAAGTGGAAGACAAATAAGAGGAAATTCTATTAAGAATCTGATTTTCGGGATAGCAAGGTGGCGCAATGGATAGAGCACCAGCCTTGAAGTCAGGAGGGCCTGAGTTCAAATCTGGCTTCAGACACTTAACACTTCCTAGCTGTGTGACCCTGGGCAAGTCACTTAGTCCCAATTGCCTCAGCAAAGAAAAAGAAAAAAAAAAAAAGAATCTGATTTTCACCAGCAAGAAAAAATTATTTATTAAGTCTGAACTGGCAAAAACCTGGTTGAAGAGAGGGATAATGACCACACCATGTTAAAATTCATGATCAAGAAAAAGAAAACTTGAAATAGTTTGACATGCACTCTCTAAATTCTGGAAGTACAAGTCTAAAAGGTCTGAGAAAAAAGTTCCATAGATTTAGAGTTGGAAGGGATCTTTAAAGAGTATCATACAGTCAAAGCTAATCTAACCACCTCATTTGACAGATAAGGAAACAGAGTCCCTCAGAGATAAAGTGACTTGCTAAGGATCAGTCAGTTAGGAAGTGTCTGAGATAGAATTTGAATTTGTCTTCTTGGCAAGTCAGCTCTCTGTCCACAACACTATACTGCCTTGAGATTATACAGGATTTCAAGGACTACAATTCTGAAGAGGAAATGAGCCCAATTTAAAAGGTACACAGAGAAACAATTCAGGTGGGGAGGGAAAAGAGAGGAGACTCATCTAAAGAGAAATGATTGACCAAAATGGAAGATGAAAACTAAGGAAGGTGATGGAAGATGACAACCAAAGGATGGTATTGTTCTGTATGAATAGTGTTAACAGGGCAGAGGCTGGTCAGAAAAGCCCAGGACAATCCATAACATTTTTAGCTACACTGGGGAAAAGAAGGTGGTGAAAGAAAAGATATGAACACTGCACAAGTGGGTAGAATGAAAACCAAAAACACAGAGAGAAGCAAAATGAATCAACTTTATTTTGATTTCCCTTTTTTCTACCAAGGAGAGCAACCTTTGACTGGAAAGACAGAACAAAAGATGGTTAACTGGAAGCTGATTGCCAAGATCAATAAGTATGTAACAAGAGAGTGCTTAAGGGTTCAAGTTACCAACCCCACATGAGCTAGAGCTGCTACAAAAGCAGCAGCTTTGATCGGAATTCAGAACCAGTGAGCTCTGAAAAATGGTAGACACTGTAGAGATCCTACAGAATAAAAGATTTAAAATTATTACAATTTTTTTAAAGGAAAGAAAATTGAATTTGAAAACTATAAGCTAATAATCTTGATTAATTCCTGGAAGGTGGGAATAAAGGGAGGAGGAATCTAAACTATATAAAAAGGCTGATTAACAAATAGCTAATCAAAAGAAATAATAATCACAAAGAAACACCAGGGTTTTATCAGGAATAGATTGTGACAGATTAGTCTCATTTCCTTTTATGATAAGGTTACTAAACTGGTAGAATGGAAAATTCTATAGAGTTTGCCTCAATTTTATCAAAGCAGTTGGCAAAATCTCTCATGTTATTCTTGTGACAAGATAGAGAGCTATGGCCTAGCCCATAATAAAATTAGATAAATTCAGAATTGGTTGAATGGAAAAGTCCAAGGGGCAGTCATCAATGATTCAGTACCTATTTGGAAGGAATTCTTAAATGGAGTATCCCAGATCTCTATGCTCAAGCCATTTAATATTTCTATCAATGACTTAGATAAAAGTACTGATGGCACACTTATCAAATTTGCACGTGACATAAATCTAGTAAGGATAGCTAACACAGCAAATGGTAGCCAGGTAGTCAGGTCAAAACATTGGGCCCATGCTAATAAGATACAATTCAGTAATAATAAATGTTAAAATCTTGTGCTTGAGTTAAAAAAAAAAATCAACTTCCTAAAAAGATGAAAAAAAGCATAGTTAGATAGTTTTACTTTTTAAAAAATTCCCCAAAGTGAAGGTTTGATGTTTGCTTTTTGGCACAGTAAAGGTATATGATATATGATATGGCAAACAAAAATGCTAAGGTGGCCTTTACCTGCATTGGCTAAGGATTAAGGATATTATAGTCACCCTGTATTCTGTCCTAGTAAGACTATAACTGGATTACTCAGTTCAGTTCTAGGCATGGCATTTTAGTTGTTGGTCAGCCATTTTCAGTCATGTCTGACTCTTCATGATCCCTTTTGGAATTTCTTAGCAAAGATACTATAGTGGTTTGCCATTTCCCTCTCCAGCCCATTTTATAGTTGAGGTAACTGAGGCAAACAGGTTTAGAAACTTGTCCAGGGTCGCATAGTTAGTAGGAGTCTGAAGCCATAGTCTTCTTGTCTCCACACCTGGCACTCTATCCCTTGTGCCACCTAGATGCCTTCATAACATTTTAGAAAGAATTCTAATAAACTGAAGGGCATACAAAAGGAGTGCAATCAGTGTGGGCACATTTAGCTTAGAGAAGACAAAGTGGAACATGATAGCATCTTGATAGATCTGAAAAACTTTCATATGGAAGAGAGAATAACCTACTCTGGGTAGCCCTCTTGCTAGTTCTAGGAGCACTGGATAGAGGTTGCAATGAGACAGAGTTTATCTCAGGAAAAACTTCCTAACACTTAGAATTATCCAAAAGTGCAAGGGTTGTCTTAGGAAATACTATATCCTCCTCTCCAAAGGTCTTGGAGCTAGATAACCACTGGTTGGATAGGCTACATAAATAATTCTTGTAGTCCAACTTGGTCTAGATGGGATTTAAGGTTCCTTCCAACTCTGAGATTCTGGATGCTGTGAATTTGCTAGTCTATAAAATGAGCAAGTTCCAAGATTTCTAAGAGCAGTTTAACATCTAAATCCTCTGATGCCATGACGTTTCAATTCAAAAAGCATTTCGTATATTTAAGGCACTGCATAAGACCAGAGGAATGAGGCAGCATGGTTCAGCACATAGAGTCCTCTATGTAATCATAAAGACTCTGAAGATGGTAGTTGAAATTCTAGCTCTGACACTTATCGTGTCTTCTCTGAATCTCAGTTTCCTCATCTGTAAAATGAAGAAGTTGGACCAGATGACCTCCTAAGTCCTTTCCAGTTCTATCCTATAGAGACTAACACATGATGTGCAAATGTCACACTGATAAACAAATCTGAGAAAAGACTCCATTCATATGGGAGAAAGGTCCCTCCCCCTCCTGTCCATTCAATCCATACCCTCCATCCCAATATATGACCCTTAAATTGCAAAAATTATTATGCATATGTAAACATAGAAATGATACAAGAATCTGAAGGATAATAAAAAACAAAGAGCAGATGTAAGTTGAGAATCTCAGAGTGGATGTTATATATGTGGGAAAAAAGTATTGATTTGCAGAGCAGATACTACAGTATGCCTGTGATTAACAAGGTTTTTTTTTTTTTTTTTAAGTGAGAAAAGCCTCCTTCTCTGTCTCCTTTTTTGTATTTCATGAAAAGTCTGGCAATCCCCCTCCCAATAGAAGAGAAAATAATAGAAAACTACCCTTTGAATTTAGCCCATTACTTCACTTTTTCTCTATTGACTTGGCATTGTTGCAATGTTACTTTCAGCAAGTGCAATACAGCCCAGAGAGATTGTTGGGAAATAGTCATCCTGGGCCCTGCTAAGTAATTCATGAAAAGATTTCTCCACTGAGTAAAGCTCAGCTTGGTTTGGTAGTGTGCCATTACTGGAGAAGTGACAGAAATCTGGCTCGCCTCCTCTCCTCTTCAAATTGTTCTTCCTCTAGACCATTCATTTGCACAAAGGCCAGCCTCCCTGGGTCTCTTAGAAGGGGTCAGGTATGAAGACTCTCGTGTTTACTGTGGCTAAATCTCATGAAACATCAACTGGCCACTCTCACTGTTTCCTAGGCATATGAGTAAAGGTCATTTGGAACATCAAGGAAACATTAGCTGTAGGGTGGTTCTTGGAGATTCATTACAACTCCTCTCTGTGGGAACATATTCTGTGGAACATGTAATTCCCTGTGGGGAATCTAATGCCTAAGGTGAGAGTCTCCTTGGCTGATATGGTTTTTCATCCAGATTTTTGTAGGTTCTAAACCTACTAGGTCATCCTACTAAGTGTACTCTTTTTTTCCACTTGTGTAACTTTTATAGAAAATGCACTTTTCCCTCACTGAATGAATAAAATTTATTCTGAGAAAACTGTCAATGAGGTCAAAAGCCATTATGTTTTAAAAATCCTATTTCCGTTTACTTTAATAAGGAAAATTATGGAACAATCCTGGACCATTAATCAATTCATTTCATTTTCACCCAAATATTCCCAAATCATGTATTCCACCTGATGCATGGGAATGCCCTGTTATTTTCCCTTTGGTCTTCCTTACTTCTCCCTTGATATGCTTTCTCTTGGTGATCTCATCAGGTCATAGATGTAATTATTATATCTGCTCAGATGATTATCAGATCTATATTTCCAACCTTCATTTTTCTCCTAGGTTTTAGTCCTTCATAACCAACTGTCTGTACAACATTCCTACTTGGATAAATCATAACCTTCTCACACTCAAACTCTTCCAAACCTACTGCTCTTCCAAAGTTCCTGATTTTTCAAAGGCAACATCTAGTCCTCCTTGATGCTAGTTTACCTTATCCTCTGTGTCTGATCTATTGCCAAATTTCACTGGCTTTATCTGCCCCAAATCTCTTGCACCTATTTCCTTTTCTTCATTCACACAGCTATCATCTTGGTTGCAGTCCTCATCATTTATGTTTAGCATAATAGCTCATGGGATTCTCTTACCTGACTTACTGCAGTAGCCCTTTCATTGTCCTCCTGCTTTTGGTCCCTCCCCTCCTCCAACCAAACCTCCACATCAGCTATCCTTAAAATATACGCTTTGAAAAGCCAAGTGACACAGTAGATAGAGCACTAAACTTGGAATCAGGAAGACTCTTTGTGAGTTCAAATCTAATGTGAATCATGTAATCCTGTTTGCCTCAGTTTCCTCATCTGTAAAATGAACTGGAGAAGGAAATGGCAAACCACTCCAGTATCTTTGCTAAGAAAACCTCCAATGAGGTCACAGCATGCTTCTTGATCATGGTGTTCTTCAGTCTTCTGAAAATAACTGAACAACAGCAATGTTTCCCTGCTCGAAAAAGCATGAGTATCTCCTTTTTGACTTTAAGATAAAATACAAACTACCATTTGGCAGGTAAAGCCTAACTCAAAACTCTTTCCAGAATCATTTCATATTCTTCTTCTTCATGTACATTTCATTATAGCCAAACAAACCTATTTGCTAGTATTTCTAAAAAATAAAATAAAATAAAATAAAATACCCACCCTCTGCCTGCTTGTCTCTGCCCAGTCCCCAGGGCCTAGAATGCTTCCCCTCTTCACTTCTACCTCTTAGAATACTTAAGTACCTTAAAGTAAAGCTTTAAAGAATGTGAGAAGTGGGAGAAGGTCATGAAAAATTTGACAACAGCAAAAAAATTACCAAAAAGTAACTCAGAATCAAATGCATAATGAATCTGTAGTGCTTCTGGTAGAACTTGTGGCTCAGTTGGGCAGTGTTGCATTGGGAAACTTCACTGCAGCCTAGGTTCTAAAAACTCAGCATGTGCACTTTGCCTTGTGCATGCAAAAAGACCACCAGAAACACTCAGATTTGAGATAGAGCTAAGTAAAAATTTCTCTACCAAAAAGGAGTTGCAAATGGAAAAAAGCTTAAGAAACCCTGCCTCAAAGACTCTTTTTCTTATCAACTTCTCATTCCCCCTTTTTCCAGTACCCCACTCCACCCCCCAATATGGGCAGTTCAGGGGAGTCGGGTTCTCTGCAGCAGAGTTTGAATGCTTGGAAGTTTAGTTCAAGAAAGACCTCAGTGTCTGGTATTTTATCCTGCCAGGTGGTCTTCAGAATCTTCTTGAGACAATTCAGTTTCTTGGCAGGGTGCTGATACACTGTCCAAGTTTCACAGGCATATAACAAAAAGATCAGTATAATAACTATGTAGACTTTCAGTTCCATAATCAAATACCTCTTCTCTTCCACGCTTTCCCTCAGAATTTCCCAAACACTGAGCTAGCTCTAGCAATGTATACACCATCTAACCATCTATGTATATGTGCCTAGAAAATACACTGCCAAGGTAAGTGAACATTCTCCACAATATTCAAAACTTCTCCATTTACTATAACTGATGGCTCCACAGATGGATGATGTTGTGCTGGCTGATGCAGAACCTTTCTTTTTTTGGTATTAATTGTTGGGCCTAAAATAGATCAAGCAGCAGAGAATAGCTCCATACATTTTTATTTATTTATTTTTGCATTTCAGTTTCAGAGGTTGCATTGAATGCACAATCATCTGCAAATAAAAATTCATGCACCAACACTCCTCCACTTTAGTGTTGGCTTATAGCCTTTTCAAGTTGAATTTTCCATCAGTGCAATAGTTGACATTGATGCCATATTTATCCTCATTGAAGGGGTTTGATGGGCCAGCCATCTTGTTTGAATACCAAATTTATCCTTGCCAAAAAGAATCTTTTATGGAAAACTTATACAGGGCAAGAGTTGACATGGTGGTCAGAAAAAGCAATCCAAGGAAACTTAAATTCTCTCTTAAGAATTTTGGAGTTGATTGTATGATATGAGAAACACTGACACCGGACTGTCTGACATGGCATGCCCTCATCAGAAAAGATACTGTACTTTATGAACAAAGCAGAATTGAACTAGCTCAAAAGAAACATGAGATGCGCAAATATACAAAATTCACCCAAGTGTTCACAGGAACTATTTGTGCCAGAATCTCAGAACCCAGACCCACTATCATATCCTTTGCCCTTCACCCCACCCCCTTTTCAGTTTCATTTTACATATTATTTCCCCCCATTAGAATTCCTGAAGGCAGGAACTGCCTTTCCTCTGGCTTATATTCGCTTTCCCAGAGCCTCTCACGGTTCTTGGCACATAGAAAACAGTTAATAAATGCTCATTGACTTGATTTGATTTGATTTAGTCCCCTGTTTAAAGTGAATAATGCTACAAAGAAGAGGGAAATGGAATAGAATTATTTAACTAATAAATCCATTATGATGGTTTGTACCCCCACCTAGAGTTTCCTCTGAGAACATCAGAATATGTATGGCTCATGTCTAGTGTCTTCCAGAAAGGAAAAGACCTTCGGTTCCCAAGAAAATATTCAGGATAAAAACTGATTTTATTTCATCTAACAAAAAAATAAATAAATAAAAATAAGACTTTCACACAAATCCGTGAATAATCAAGACCCTTACATTGTCTAGTAAATACCATCTCTTCCACACACCAATAAAGCTGTTCCATACTTATAGCACTGTCCTGGAGTTTATGAGAGATTCCATAAGATCAAACCCAATATATATGAGTCCAGAGCTTTAGTAATGAATCATGGGATAAATAAATCACCAAGAGAACTGGAGCTAGAGACCTAGAATTGTTGTTTTCTAGTCCTTTCTCTAGCATTAATAATTTAATTTCATTTATCTGGCCGTGAGTTTCCCATTTATACAATTTAGATTCTGGATGCTTTCTGAAACCCCTTCCAACATTAATATTCCATGACTCTTTGGAAATTGATCTCAGAGATAGCATGGCATATAGAAAAGAGTACTAGAATTTTAGTTCAGAGAACGTGGGTTAAAAGTCTGAATCTGCCTCAGTTTCCTCATATAGAAAATGAAATGAATTCAGATCAATACATATAATATGTCATTTTATGACATAATATGTCATATGTATGGCAATACATATAAATGTCATTTTAGTAAACAGAAAACTCTTAAAGTGAAAAGTTGAACATACTATCACTTGCACATACTCTTTTAAGTTATTTTCCTTAACTGTTTTTAAGATTGTACATTGTATAGGGATTCACTTTAAGTATGTTTAAGTACCCCCTCAAAAAAATTTCTCAATATAAAAACAAATAAGTGATAAAAATAACATAATATGAGAGGATTGGACTAGCTAGAAAATTATTTTCTAAAAATAGGCCTTCCAGACCTAGATTCCATGATTATTGTTTAGTCAAGTTCTTATTTTTTTAGTTGTCTGACTTGTGATCCTATTTGAGGTTTTCTTGGTGAAACTACTTAAATGATTTGCCATTTCCTTCTCCAACTCTTTACAGATGAGGAAATTAAGGCAAATAAGGTGAAATGATTTGCCCCAAGTCACACAATTAGTAATTGTCTGAGACCACAGTTGAACTCAGGTCTTCCTGACTCCAGATCTAGCTGTGCTACCTAGCTGGCCAAATCCCATGACCCTAAATATTAATTTTCACTATTAGAACATCCTATGCTAGCAGAAGTAATAGGGATTGTGCTTGGATTTCTATAAATTAAACATATGGCAATGTTTTAATAAATCCTTTGAGTCCTTCCCAATATTCAGAATTGTGTCACAGTCAATAAGGGGCAGATGTTGGAGAAGAGGCTAATTATAGAAAAAGTTTATTTCCTAGCTCTAAACATGCCATGGATACTGAAAAGTGAACTTAGGACCAAAAAGCAATTCTCTTGCCATTTAAACACAAGCAATAGAAAGTTTTACCAGCCCCCTAATGAAATCAGTTGGGAGAAAAAGAAAGGAGAAAACAATGCTCTCCTACTGTAGGAGTACCTACAGGAGGGATTAGACTGTGCAAGGTAGATAGAGAAATCCAACTTTTTCCAAGCCTTGAAGATGACCAAAGTTTAAAAGGAAGCATTTTCCCTTAGGTGTTAATTAGACCAGAAAAAAAACAAAAACAAAAACAAAAAAATCATCCAAACACACTGTATAGGAGGTAAAATGGTAATCTCTTCTTTTTATAAGTAGGCTCCTTTGTTCTTTATTATTAGAAGGTGTGGGGGGCTGGTTCAAAAACAGCAAAGCTTGGGGGAGGGGAAAGATATCAAAAGGATATCTTTGTGGAGATATAATGGAGGAACACAGCCTAAGGATATAATGACTCTAAGAACTGTAACCCTACTGCCAGTACTCTTCACTTGCTCTTTCCATCCGTCAGGCCAAATCAAATTTAAGTGATATATTCAATTGCAATTGTCAGCTAATGATAAACAATAGAGGTTTTTATCCTACTGCTAAAAAAAAAAAAAGAAAGAAAGAAAGAAAAAAGAAAAACTAGGGAGGTGATAGATAGAATGGAGGGTATATTTGAATAGAGTCATAGAAGGTGGATTTATATTCTGTTTCTTTTTATTATTAATTGCAAGATCAGGCAAGTCACTTTGCCTCAATGGGCCTTAGTCTCATCAATTGTAAAATAAAGAGATTGAGGCAGAATTAAGATGGTGCCATAACAGAAAAAAGTATAGTCAAACTCCCTAATCAATGTCTCCACAATGATCTAAAAAATGAGACCAAGTCCAGATTATGAAATCAAAGGGAAAAAAACTATCCATTATATTTTACCTCTAAGACAAAATAGAAAGAAAAAAAGAAAGATCTATAGATGTTGAGAAATAGGACTAGCTAGATAGAACATTCCAGGACATAGCAACTGAGAGAGTACTGAAACCATGCAAAAAGCCAAAGCAAGACAAGGTTCCATACTCCTCTAGGAGGGTCCTGATCTCATATGGGTTATAGGAACAGGTACCAATTAAAAGGTCTGTAATTCATCAACCACTTCTGGGTCACAGATTCAAGGTAGACTGAAGAAGGGACCCACACTGCAACTAGGGACAGCATTCCAGGCTCAACCCTGCACTGAGTACTGAGCAAAGAGTAAATTCAGAAGCAATTAGCAGTTCTGTGGCTCTAACCTCAGAAGCAGAACAGGGTCTTAGTTCTGGTATCCAGCCCAATATGAAGCCTGCAGAAGAAGAATAAGCAGGGCAGGAATCTCAGACTAATGAGGAGTTATGTCACCTTGAACCAGTAGAGCCCTCAAGTTGTCTGATGATGATTGAGTCTAGCAGAAGTACACTGCAAATCCAAACAGGAGTAGGTCCACAGATAAACTGTTAAGACCAGTGGTATCATACACATAGTAGCAAGCATATAATATATATATATATATATAATATATATGAGCATATATAATCTAAAGAGAATTAAAATGTAATTGAGAAATAATTAACAGAACAAATAAAAATACCATAAAGTATAAATGGTATTATATTTTAAAAACAAAGTTAACATGCAGTCTACAGCGATCCTTATATATGGTTTAGTAGCCCATGTTTCTATTTGAATTCGACTCCACTGGCTTAGACCCAAATTCAAGTAAGAAACTTACAGAGCTCATACAAGGGGAGAATGGAGGCAACAATTAGATTTTTGCCTGGATTATGCTATTTTGTAAGCAGTAAATCTTGTAGGTCCCCAATCTGAGAAGTCCTAAGGATTTTAGAATAAATACAATAGTAAATAATCCAAGAAAGTAGCAAAAGGATCCAAAAAAACCCAAATTCAGCCCAGATATTTATCCCAGAAGTGTGGAGAGCATAGCTCTAACATAAAGTTTGAAGTCAGGAAGCAGACTGTAAGAATGAGCACACACAAAAGGAATCCCACCATAAAAAGATTCGGTGATAAAAAGAATGCTCAAGACATAAACCCCCCAAAAGAAAATAACTTCAAAAATCTATAAACAGAACTTCAAAGAAAAATCTAAGTAGGACATAAGTTCAACTAAAATTCTGGGAAGAGATCAAGAAAGTTTAAAAAGATATAAAAATTATTTTAAAAATCAAATAAGATCATGAGGGGAAAAAAACTAAAAAAAAATGAGAGCTATAAAGAAAGAATTAGAAAGAAAATCAATAGCTTAATACTAATGTGATACAAATAAATACTTATCCAAGAAATGAATTCCCTATAAATTAGATTGGACCAAACAGGAAATAATAATTCCATGAGACAACAATAAACATTAAAAACCAATTCAAATGACTGAAAAAAAAGGAAGAAAATTAAAGTATTTAATATTAAAAAACTGACCTGGAAAACACGCCAAGGAGAAATTATTTTAAAATTACTGTATCACTTAAAAGCTATTATTCTTCCCTGCCTTCCCCAAAAAGCTTAGACATGACAATCCAAAAATCATAAAAGAAAATTGTATAGATCTTTTTGGAACCAGAGGACAATATGAAAATAGAATGGGAGATGAGGAGGGGAAATTCACTTAGAGTATAACTGGGCTTCCCCCATATAGCCTAAAAGGCAATTTTCACTTTTTGTACCTTTGTATAACTTGGAGAGGGAGAGAGGAAGAAGAAAGAGGAGAGGAGAGGAGAGGAGAGAAGACTCCCATCAGCAGTCACCTCCTGAAAGAAACCTCAAAATAAAAACTATCAGAAACATTGTCGCCAAAATCTAAAGCATCTACATCAAAATAAAAATAATTTAAAAAGCAAGAAAGAATTCAAACACCAAAAAGGCAGTTAGGCTCACACTAGCTTTATATATGAAAGAATAAAGAGCATGAAATATGATGTTCTAGAAAGCAAAGCAACATAGGGTTACAACAAAGACTAACTTATCCAGCAAAACTGAGTATAATTTAATAGGAGGAAATGGATTTCTAATGAAATAGAAGACTTCCAAACATTCCAAAAGTGTAGAAATCTTGGAAACTTTAGAAAACTATTGATGGTAGAGATACAGATATGGAAATGGTAAAATGTTGGGTAGACTAGAAGAGAAACAAAATTTGACTTCCCTAGTTTAAGGAGAGGGACCATAAAGTGGGAGTTAAGGGATGATTCTCTAATGAAGAGACCCCAAAAGACATTTTCATAGGGAAATCACAAATCAGAAGTGAGGATGCTTTAACTCAGAGTCCAGTCTATTTGCCCAAATTGAGAATAGTATTAGTGTGTATCATTGTCAGAGGACAAGTGGTTAGAGGAAAAAGAAAAAAAAAAAAAGAAACCAGAACAAGAGAGGAAGGTAGGATAAAGAGAAAAAGGAATAGAAAAAAACAGAATAATAGAGAGTAGATAGTGAGAAAGGCTGTATTTCACACTGCTCATACCCTACTCTTGGGATGTACAGATACTTGATCTCTGCCTCAAAGACAATCTCACTTCCTTTTTTTTTCTTTTTTATTTTTTTAAAGCAGTTCTATGATTTCAATGGCATAGCTAATTCCTAGAGAATTTCCTATATCGATGCCTATGGTCACCTTCTCTACAACTTATTATCTTAACAAACTGCCTTGGATGCTGAAAGGTTAGTGATTTGTCCATTTATTTACATAGCCTATATTTATCAGAGGAGAGACGACATTACTTTGCTTCCTCCAAGACTCAGGTCAAATCTTATTTTTTAGAGGAAAACTTTCTCAATTCTTCCACCTTCTAGTTTCTTTTCTCCCTAACTACTTTATATTTAACTATCTTCTGTCCATTCTGTACTATTCAGTATCTGCTTACACACACACACACAGACACACACACACAGACATATATATTATCTTCATTGATAAAAGTGTATGTTCCTTGAGGGATCAAAGGACTCAGCTTGGAATCAGGAAGATCTGAATTCAAATCCAGGCTCAGAAATTTCCTATCTCTGTCACTTAAGCTCTATTTTCCATTGGAAAAGGAAATGGCAAAGCACTCCATTATCTTTGTCCAAACAACAACAACAACAAAAATACCAGGGACAGTGGTCCACAAGGTCAGGAAGAATTAAACTTCCTTATGCCCAACATAAGGTACATTGTCTTGGGATGGGAGATTGTTTTATCACAGACAATCCTGGCTCCAGGCCAAGTTTGTGGGGTCCATGATCATCACTCAAGGTACTCTATTGATATATTCTGAGTTCCTAAATAACAAAAAATCTAACTATAAGATCCACTGGAAGATACCTGGAAAATTAAAACTCAACTACACAAATTTCTGAATACCTATGCCATGGAATCAACAAAGAAAGCCATATAAAATAAATCATCTTTTTGGTTTTTTTTTTTGCTGAGGCAATTGGGGTTTAAGTGACTTGCCCAGGGTCACACAGATAGGAAGTATTAAGTGTCTGAGGTCATATTTGAACTAGGTTTTCCTGACCTCAGGGCTGGTGCTCTCTCCACTGACCCACCTAGCTGCCCCTGTAAGCCATATAAAACAGACAAGAAGGAAGCAAGACTACTATAGTCGTCATTATAAATTCTGCTAAATTTTACTTACTGTTTAGGCATTAGTTATTCTGCCCAGAGGTTAGAGCCTAAGAGGGTAGGCAGGTCCCATGATATTAATGATTAAAGTGTATGCACAGAACTTAGTCATAGAGACCCGGGGAAGAAAAGCTAAATGTCCACTTTTTGGTAAATTTCATATATAAACAACACTAAGAAAGAAGCTTTGCTAATCAGACTGACCAAATTGTCTATTGCTGTTTTTGATTTAGAGGGTAAGACCTTCCTACTCCCTCCCCAGCCCAACCTTGAAATGCAGCTGTCAATTTAGAGTCTTCCTGTTTGTTTATATTGTTTATATTTAAAAGTTGGGTGGAGGTTCTCCAGAGTTGTTTTGTAATTGTTGTCTCATTGCTTTAATCTTGCCAAATCCCAAATTTACATATGGTACAAACAGAGAAGATCTAAAATAAATACCTAACACAAAAAGACTGGTCATTTTGACATTTTGATTTTTGTTTTGTTCTAGTTTTGCTTTAAAGCTTTCTGTAATTAACACTAAACATTTCAGTAAATTAAAGAAAAAAGTAAAGAAATATAATCTTTGGTGTTGGAATCTCTTATTTCAGCCTCCTCAGTGCTAGAAAAGAGACCAACAATTAGTATTCCAGATATGATAAGCCAGAATGCTCTTATGTCTAAGACTGAGCCTGGTTGAAAAGAGCTCTCAGCAAAACAGAAGGAAAAATAGAGGTCTCTTCTTAGAGCCTTGCTTGTATACTAGCATTGATAGCAATGCTGACCTAATCCAAATATTTATTCTTTTCTAACCAGGTGTGGGGTGGAACTCTTGATGCACAGCTGTTTGGCAGTCTTACTCTATCTTATCTCCTTCCTCCTCCACATTTCTATTGTTGACATTATTCCCCTTTTTAAGGTATAATTATTCCCCCTCCTTTTAAGGTATAAGATTGAAGTCTCGTGCTTTGAGTGAAAATGTGGGTTTAATACAGAAGCATGTATATCCTCCATCCTTTAAACTAAGAATCGCAAACTGGTGTTGGCCGATCATAACCAAAGAGCTTCAAAGCGGTTTTGTTCCTGACAGATGTACATAATAAACTAAGGAATGTAGACTCTGATTTAAGGCAATGACCTTGGCTTCTCCACCTGACATTTGTTATTTCTCTCTCTTTAATTGAATGCCAATAAAAAGGGATCTTGGACTCCAAGGTCAACTCAACACCCTAGTCTCCACACAGTTCCTATGGGGATATATATTTTGACCAGTTATCAAAATAGATTTTGGGGACACAGCATATCAGTCAAGGATTTGACAGGAATTATAAGCAATTTTCTAACTTTAAGTCACACAGTTGCCTGGGACTAGGGCAATTAGCTCCTGGCATAGGAAGTGAAAAGAATAGAATTAATCTTAGCCAAAAGAATGATTGTAGGCTTGTTCTGTAATATTAGTATCTTTTCTGTGACTTATAATCTAGTATCTCTTATACCTGATGTTCTTCCTATAATCAGAAGAACATAATGGTGTAATATAAAATTATAATTATGTGTTATATAATTATCATGATTATAATCAATTATAACATAACTATGTCTCATAGTACACAATATCATAGTTTTACACAATAACAAGTTTTGGTTTTATATTCCCAACATTAGCCCAGGGCCTGGCATATGTGTTTAATAACCCTTATTCTCTGACTGACCTAGAACAGTTGTAGCAGTCTCAGACACTTACAACTATACACTGGGTTCAATAGAACAACATCCTGTTTTTCCCCACTCTCTACGCCACATACTCTAAAACTCATTGATCATGTCCCTTCTCATATTTTTCAAAAAAAAGAAGAAAACCTGTATTTTCTAGGGTTAGAGGGTTTGGTCATATGTAGAACACAAGCTTGAATATTTTCTTTTTTTTATTAAAGCTTTTTATTTTCAAAACACATGTAGATAATTTTCAACATTCATCTTTGCAAAACTTTGTATTCCAATTTTTTTTTCTATGTGACAGAGTAGTCTCAATACAGTACAAATTTTTTAGGATTCATTTTGATCTCTCAGATCCCCTCATTGTTGCATCTGAATCCAGAGAGACTCAGGATTTGACTGAAGAAGTCCAAAAGAACACAGGCATGACACCTGAGTAATCTCCAAGTTGACTCTCCAAGTTGACTGTCAAAATACCATATAATGAACATATGTATCATACATGGAACAACCACATAAAGAAATGTCAAGGAGTACCAGATCACTGAAAAGCTCATGGGCACTTCAAAGGGCTAATCACTCCTATCCTCTCACTCATACACAGTAAATCTTACCAAGAACTGGTCCACTTGACATTCACACACTAGTCCTGATTGCATCACTAATTTTACCTAAATTCTGTCTCAACTCCAACCCAGGTGCAGGTCCAATTTCTAGAGATAAAGAGATTGAGTAGAGAATTCAAGTACCTATTACTAATAACCTAAAACTAATAACAAATTTCTAATAATATTACTAATAACCTCCAACTGGTATCAGCATAGCTGACAAATAAAGAATATTTATTGTATTTAATAATATACATGCCTCTCCTGAGTACAGTCAAAACTTTATATTTGCTATATCATATAGGAACATTTAGAATTACATATTTAGATATGTACACTAAGTCAACTAGCAGTTATACAAATTGATTTACACACACATATTTTATGTTTATGTATGGGAAATGTATGTTAAATATTAAATTTCTTGGAGGCAGTCATCAGATCTTATCCATCTTATCTATTTCACCCTTTACCTGGTTGCTAAACATAACTAAATAATATTATACCTGCATATAGTCCAGTGGAAAGAGAAAGAGACTTGAAGTCAGAAGAAACTTAGATTTGAATACTGACTCTGACATTTACAAGCTGTATGGC
Organism: Myrmecobius fasciatus; assembly: GCA_023553655.1. NCBI lineage: Eukaryota > Metazoa > Chordata > Mammalia > Dasyuromorphia > Myrmecobiidae > Myrmecobius > Myrmecobius fasciatus. The sequence continues at coordinate 8,681 of JAJPUD010000996.1, read as the reverse complement.
TAAGACAAGTCACTTTTACTTACTTCAGTTTCTTCATCTGGAAGAGAAAGATGTCAGACTAAAAGACAAGTCATTTGCAGATTTAAATTCTACACATACATATGTAGTCTGATGGAAAGAGTTTGGGCCTTGTAATCAAGAGAATTATTACATTAGCAAACCACTTAACCTCTAGGAGACACAATTTCTTCCTTTATAAAATGAGGACAATAATATCTAAAATACTGCCCACATGGAGCTGTTGATAATTTACATAAAATGCTCTGCAAACAAAACACTATATAAATGCTAGATATTACTACTACTTCAACTGCTGCTATTACTGCCATGTAGAGGTATATAAAGCTAACCAGTTTACCATCCTCCATAGAGAGACACTCTTGTGTACACATAAAGCATTATGTAGTTGCAAGGTATTATATTGAATTGAACATGAATATGAATACAATACCTTGCAACTATATAATGCTTTATAATGTACAAAGCATTTTCACATAGGTGATTTCATTTGAGTCTCACAACAACCTTGAGTGATATTTAAAACAAATATCTCCTGTAATTGTGGAAACTGTGGTTTTTAGAGGTTACACAGTAAATGGGACTCAACTCTAGGTCTTTTGAGTTTAAGCTTTTTGCTATTTACACTATTCTTTGTGTGTGTGTATCATTAATAGAGGTTTATTTTTTTTAGAATTTATATTTTAGAATTATACCCAATATATAAAATATATATGTATGTATTAATATAAATTATAGGGGGACAGTTAGATGGTACAGTGGATAGAATACCAGCCGTGAAGTCAGGAGGACCTGAGTTCAAATCTGGCCCCAGTCACTTAACAGTTCCTAACTGTGTGACCCTAGCCAAGTCACTTAACTCCAATTATCTCAGCAAAAAAAAATAGATTATATATATATAATAATATGTATATAATAAAATATATTAGTATTACATATATACATAATTTAGAATTATGCCCAATATCCCAATCACTTTTAAATTATTTCCTTCCTAAATAACCTACAAATCCTTTGAAATTGCAGGTGAATTCTGATTATATAAGGTGTTCCAAGAGTCTTTTAGCATAAAACTATAATAAGATTTTTAGAACACTATTTATTGTAAATAAAATTACAATTATTATTAAATTATTATTAAATTAAATACAAAATTAAAAAATAAAATCTATCCTATGGATATAAGGAACCTGTTATATGTGTGTATTGTGTGTGTGTGTGTGTGTGTGTGTGTGTGTGTGTGTGTGTGTGTATTCTCTATTATTGAGATTTTTCCACAGGGCAATGGAGAAGTGCATGGCAGGCATGAGTAGTTTGTGACACATACAAAAGAAGACAAAGAATCTGTCATGTAACTGGTTCTAACTGGAAACTTCCAACAATGGTAAAAAGAGTTCTGAGTCAGGAATCATGAGACCTGGGTATTATTCTGCCACTAACTAGTTTTGTGACACTAAACAAGTCATTTTTCCCTTCCCAGATTTCTTTTTTTTTTTTTCACTTATGAAATGAGTCTGAGCTCTAGCAGCTATCTATGCTTCACTATCAGAATGTAAATATCTAAATATAAGTTCAATTCAAAAACATTTCAATTCGAAAACATTTATTAATCATCTACTATGTGCCAGGCACTGTGCAAAGTGCTGGGGATCCAAAAAGAGGTAAAGACAATTCCTGCCCTCAAGGAGTTTACAATCTAACAACGGAGTCAGAATATGAGTGTGTTCCTTCTTCAGTGTAATAATAATACCTGGGAAAGCTGTATATCTGTTCCAATGATGTTGCTATGGCTCAAACTTTGGGGAGGAGACGAAGAGCAAGGAATATTCCTATCAGAAATTGAGTTTAAGACCTTATTTTGAAAAATCTTAAAAACAGTTAATTATATGAGAGTGGTTTTGATTTTGGAAACAGCTGGGTTTTCAGAGAAAATCTACTAAATAAAAGATGTGATCAAGCTGAGGAAGTTCTACTAGTCAAAACTAAGGTGTGACTATTAATGCAACAAAACTATCGTTCTTATGCATCTGGTTCTGGACATAATTCTTATATAGCAGTTTGAGCAACAATGGTATATTAATAGCTAGCATTTACTTAGCATTTTAAAGTTCTCAAAAAGATTTTTATGTATATTATTCTATCTGAGACACACAACTGCCCTGTAAAGTAAATGTTTGAGGCATTATTGTTGCCACTTTAGAATTCAGGAAACTAGGATTCAAAAGGGTTAAGAGCCCTGGCTATGATGTTACACAGTTAATAAGCATCAGAAATGGATCTGTCCTCAGTATAGACAGTTGGGTGGTACAGTGAATAGAGAGCTGGATCTGGAATCCAGAAGACCTGAATTCAAATTCATCCTCTGATGGTTAGTAGCTGTGTGACGTGGGCAAGTCACTAAAATGCCATGTTGGTTTCTTCATCTGTAAAATAGGAATAATAATAGCACCTTATAGGTTTATCATGACAACCAAATGAAATATTTGTAAAATCCTTAGCAGAGTGCCTGCTACATAGTAGGTGTTTTATAAATGACTGTCTCCTTCCTTGATTTCCTCGTGTATATAGGGACAATATGGCATGATTGGAACATACATAGTCTTCCCAAAACAAAGGAAGGTGCAACAGTCATTTGGCTATGTAAGTTCTCATAACCTCATAAAGAAACAAAAATATCATTTGATTCAGGAAGCTATTTAATTCCAAATTCTCAAGAAGGCCAAGACTATAAAGGCTCCTAACATTATATTCAGTCAACTTTATTTCTTCTAGAATGCTAATTTTCAACTCACTGTGTTAGAAAGTCTACGCATATTCAATAAAATTTGATACTCAACTTTCATAAAGCCTATTTGAAGACTGAACTCATAATTCTATAATGATTTCTAGATTAAAATGTTCTTTGTGAAATGGTTTCAATATTCATTCTTTTTACAAATTGCACAATTTAATGTTCAATTCTGTGGGATTAGTTCACTGAGAGAACGGTAATAAATTCCATGGGTATGGAGTAATTCCAGTAATACCCTTTGTTTAACTTTTAAATTCGATGATTCTCCAAGTTTCTGGTAGAAAAGTATCACTCTGCTATTCCTCTCTCTGTTTATGAAATGAACAATCAATCGGAAACAAACCTACGTTCCCTGATTCCCAGTTCAATACACCATATCCAAGATGGCAAATTCAAATCTACTTCTACGGACGAGGAAGTAGGATACTCATTTGTGTTGTAGGGGATGAAAAGGGAGAAAGCCTGCATCATTAGTGGCAGGCATCTGCTGTAACAGGATAGCTTCTTTGTGGTGTCATCATTCCTTTGGGTAGTAGAGTTTTTCCAAGGCAACCAAAAGTCAAACTTTCACATATTTGTATCATATCAAACATAATTATGAGAAAATAATGTCCCATTGATTCTACTTTGTAATTTAGATCTCAGGTTGTATTTATTTTAAAAATCATCTTTACTTCTAGGAAGCTTGTCTTTCCTTATTTCCCAAGCACTGTATAGTTAGCTCGATGGCACAATGCATAGAATGCTAGACTTGGAAGACAAATCCTGTCTCAGACATTACTAGCTTATATGACAGTGGGCAAATCCTTTATCCTCTTTTGTCCCACTTTCTTCATCTATAAAATGAAAATGATAATAGCACTTACCTTGTAAGGCTGCTGTGAAGAATTAAATGAGCTAACATTTGTAAAACACTTTGTAAACCTTAAAACACTTTATAAATGCCCGCTACTATTACTATTAGAAGTTGGTAAAAATGTACTTTCCTTGTAGCTTGTAATCTCTGGGATAGTTTGAGTGGTAGAAGACAAGGAAATGAAGAAAATTTGTTGAGGTTCCTTTCAAGCTTATGTTTCAAAGACAAAATATGAGTAATGATGTTACTAGCCCACACTGTGCTTTGTATTACATCACTGGAAAATGTTTTATTGTTCAGTATCTCTTAGATATAACTTCAAAGAATGTATATCTATGTGAATAGGATTAAATTTCTCTAAAGGTTTAACTATATTTTTTCCAAGTAATGCATCAGAAATTTAACAAGATTATTCTCTAACCTCAGCATAAAATTTATACAGAATTAATCTAATCTACACCTTTTTGGATGATGGCCAATTTGCCAGATCAGTTCTAGGTAATTCATAGATACAGACAAAGTTGGGGATGATTCTACATCTACAAGGAAAGAGGATGACTTTTTAAGCATTCCTCATCCAAGAATCAGACAGACATTGTTATGGTCTATGGTTCAGAGATGTAGATAACCTTTTTGCAGTAATGATGCAATGTACAATAGAACTTGGTCTACTTCCATAGGTATTTGCCAGGTGATTTGATAAGAAATGGGGACTGGTCTATATTTTTAGACTGCATCTAAACATGGCCCATAAGAGTAGCTGAAGATGACACATTGTCAAACCCATTCTTAAGCACCACACAGTCAAAAAATAAAAATAAAAAAAAATGTGTGTTTGCTTGGTTTTACAGGGAGAAGAGTACTAGCTGGCAAAGTAGGGAATAGTGTTAAAACAAGCTATGTATTTATCAATGCATAGAGATCCAGCCTTAGAATTAAGGGAATGGCTGGGAAGAGGAGATGGTAGGCAGCGAACAGCAAGTCCCTAACACTGTAAACCCTACCTAGCAGCATGATATCATGGAAATTCGCCCAGCATATTTTGTGAAGGTCAATCAATTTATCTAGCGTCCTCCAAAAGTGCTTCTAACAGGATCAGGCTCATGGTTGTTATTTTAAGAGCAATGAACAGGCTTAAGTTTTGCTCCTCCATGCACATCTTCTCCTGATGGGTTTGGGAGAAAATTCTGTAGAAGAAGATTGCTTCTGATTTTATTTGAGAACCCATAAATATTGAAAACTCTTTATAGAAGTTTGGTTCAAAATAAAATGTCTGGCATTATCAAGATGATTGTCCGATGTCCAATATCTGCCAAAATATTAGGAAGATAATTTTCATCTATTCTAAGTGAAGGAAAGGGGAAAATATGTACAGTAAAAATTAAAATAGCAACCTCCATGATTCTCCTGTGTGCCAATAAAATAAATAGTGAATTTGATCTCAGTGAGGCATCTGTTCTAAATCTATACTCTGACTTGATAACTTATAAAAAAAAAAAACAACAAACAAGTAAAATTTAATTTGCTCATAAAACTCATTCGTGTTTAGGTTTCTACATGTAATAAAAATAATGGGTATGAGTTGAGGCAGTAAAAGCATCATAGTTTCCTAGTATATTTAATCTTTTCCAGCTTCATGCTCAGCATTTGACACTATAAATTAATTTGTAAAATGGTCACATTAATTAGCATGGAGAAATCTAAAACTCTGTATGTGTGAAAGTGTTGGCATTCACTTTGTACTGACTCCAACACAGAAATACCAAATAATTTTATTTTTCCAGATCCCTTTCTTCCCTAAACTAAATGCCTTCGGGGCATAATGCAGCATTCAGGAGCTGCATGTTGAATTTTCTGAGCATGACAAGGCATATTTTCTCTGTACCCTATTTCCCTAATATTTTCTTTTAGAGATAGCTAGGCAGTACAATGGACAGATCATTAGGCCTGAAGTGAGAAAGTCCTGAGACACCAGGCAAATCATTTAACTTCTGTTTGTCTCAGTTTTCTCAACTATAAAATGGGAGTAATAATAGCTTCTACCTTACAGTTGTTGTGAGAATCAAATGAGGTAATAAAGCATATGATTGACATATAGCAGACACTGATTAAATATTTTTCACTTTCTCTTTCTTAGTAGACAATAGCCAATATATAATAGTCATTTATTGGTCCTTAATTATTTAATTTTTAAAATTAACTGGTATTTATTTATTCACTCTCATCTCATAGGGAAAAAGAAGAGACAAAGAAAAACAAAATCCTTTTAACAACTATGCACAGACAACAAAAGAAAACTTCCATGCTAACCACATTTTAAAAGTATTTGTCTCATTCTGTATATCTAATCTATCACCTCTATGCCAGGAAGTGGGTAGCACTAGGAGACCCTTAATTAAGGGTTATATATAAATATATATATATATAAATAAAGGTTATGCTGATCAGAAACTCAATCAGATCTCGATTGATAGAGTTTTCTCATAATTCCCACAATAAATAAAGTTTTTTTACAAGAGAGAAGCTAGAAAAAAAAATCTTTAAATGAATATAAAGAAAAATGAGTTAGCTCCAAAATTGAGTCACAAGACGGAGTCAGTGTGGTTCATTTAATGTCCACCACCACCTCCTGTTTCAATTTCCTCAGTTCCCTTATATCCTTCATCATTAGTCTTCTGCAATCATAATTGGTTATTGTATTTATCAGAGTTCTTATGTTTTTTAAAGTTCTTTTTTTTAAATAATATTGTGATAATATAAACTCTTTTGAGTTCTGCTTACTTCACTCTGTATCAAGTCATACAAATATTTTCAGATTTCTTCAAAAGCATTCTCTCCATCATTTCTTATGGTACAATAACATTCCATTACATTTATATAGTTTTGAACGAATGACTATTTTGATGGAGCTACTGACCACCTATGCCAATCTTTTTCATTTGCTAATGCTTATTCTTGATCTCTCTTTTTCCTTTCCCAAATATCTTGCATTTAGTAATTATATGTTTTGTATATACTTTTACATGGATATTTTGTCTGCCATAATTGAATGAAGCTCTTTGAAAGCCAGTACAATTTCGGGTTGTTTTTTTTTTTTTTTTTTTTTTTTTTTTTTGTATTTATATCCCTAGCTCCTAAAGCAATACCTTACCTAGAAAAGGCATTTAATAAATATTTGATTGATTAGCTCACTCTAGACACAGAGTCTAGTCTTTGCTCATTTACTATAGAAAAAAAATTATAGGCTGGAATTCAAGCAGAGATAGAACTATAGTGAATAGGGGAATTAGGAATTAAGATAAAGGTTTTTTAAATATCTTACATGTATCCATGACTTGTGGTCACAAAGAGAACTAATTTGACATTATCTCAGGCTTCACAATAATCTTGTGATGTAATAAAAGCTGACACTCCTGTAGCATTTTATAGCTAACCAGACACTTTCCCTATAATCTCATCTGTCCCCCATTATTGCCTCACTTTCTCAGAGGAGAAAACTGAGGTTCAGAAATGTATGTCTATAGATACACTGATAAGAAATGTTCACTACAGGACTCAAACATCCTGGCTTCAAGCCCACTGCTCTTTCCAACTACATCACATTGTCTCCCTATGTACAATTAAGGATTTGAATGAGAACACCTTAAAATTCCCCTCTAGCTCTAAGGTATTCATCAAATCCTGGAACACAAATGTGAAGAAATGTTTATTATGATCATTTAACTTAGCTTTTCTGTTATCTGGTTATTTTGTTTTATTTAGCATATATTTGGCAATAGTCTCTATTTAAAAGTTAGGTTGTAAAATGCTGAGTCTTCTGGGGGCACAAATCCCCTGAGTGAACTAATTAGACTGAACTAGGTGAAGAAACAATCATGTCCTGTGCTCCAGTAATAACAAGTCGGTTGGAATCTCAGACCTGAGAAAAACAGAAGTAAAGGGAGATGATTGCTTCAGATGGTACAGCTATATTTAAGAACTGAGGAGAGCTTTGTTCCTGTTCTCCAAGACTAGGAATAAGCAGGCTGCAGGAACTATACAGAGACATTTACTGTCATGCAAATTGATATGGATACCATTTAACTAATTAACAGCTGAGAGCAAGCTGGGGTCAGTCAGTAGCTATCAACCATGAAAAGATCTAACCAGAGGGACGATAGAAAAAATTTAAATACATCAAATTAAAGGGGTTTTTGAACAAAAACAATGCTGCTAGAATAAGAAAGGAAGCTATCATTAAAAAAAAAAAAACTTTAAATCAAATATTGCTGATGCAATGCTGATATTTAAGATATAATACAAATATATGAGACCAAGTATTAAATAAAGTTCAAAGGATGTTTTCAAAAGAAAAAAAACTTATCAATTATCATATATGATATTATTTCAAATCACTAATTATAAGAGAAATGCAAATTTTAAATAACACACATATTACATTGGTAAAAATAGCAAAAGATGGAAATGCTCAAAACCAACAGTCATAGTAAATTCTTGAAGAGCTGAGAAAATACAGTATGCTAATGTAATGTGAATGAAGATTTATGAATTGGGCTCTTTGGGCCAAAATGTATGGACATTTTAGTTACCATTTCAGAATAATTTCAAGTTGCTTTCTACATGTTTAGACCAATTCCCAGTAGTACCTCAAGGAGACTGAAGAGGCTAGATAAATGTTTGTTGTTGTTTTTTTTCCCTCTCCCTCTCCCTCTCTTTCCCTCTTCCTTTTTCTCTTCTTCTCCCTTTTTTTCCCTTACCCTCCCTCTCCCTCTCACTCTTCCTCTCTTTCCCTCTTTCCCTTCCTCTCTCTCTCTCTCTTTCTCTGTGTCCATATGTTTTTTTCTCTGTGTGTGTAAATCTGTCTCTGTGTGTTTCTGTCTCTGTTTCTCTCTCCTTCTTTCTCCTTTTCTCATATATGTACACATATTTATACATGTATACAAATGCACACGTGTACATATACACATATATGCATATGTATACATATTTTGAGATATAAATATTATAGATGTAGAT